>JAWWEE010000158.1:395554-409644 GCA_035221455.1 Xenops minutus | reverse complement strand
TGCTCTCCTCTGCTCTGCCCTGCTCTCCTCTGCGCTGCACTTCTCTGCAGTCCTCTTCTCTGCACTGCTCTCCTCTTCTCTGCTCTGCTCTACCCTCCTCTTCTCTGCCCTGCTCTACCCTCCTCTTCTCTGCCCTGCTCTCCTCTCTTCTCTGCCCTGCTCTCCCCTCCTCTTCTCTGCCCTGCTCTCCTCTGCTCTTCCCTGCCCTGCTCTCCCCTCCTCTTCTCTGCCCTGCTCTCCTCTCTTCTCTGCCCTTCTCTCCTCTTCTCCGCTTTCCTCTGCCTTACTCTGCCCTGCTTTTCCCTGCTCTCCTCTCCTCTTCACCTTATCCTCTTCCCCTCCTCTCCCTTCTTCTCTCCCTCGCTCTCCCCACCCCCGAGGTTTCCCTGGGGTTCTCTTTTCGCCCCTGGGTTCCCCTGGGTGCGCCGGCCCAGGCCTTCTGCAGATGTGCCTGCTGTGCCCTCCCTGCTGTCCACGCTTCTGCCGGCTCTCTGTTTCTGTTCCTGTCATGGGAAAACTTCTTGCACACAGCAGAATTATTAGCTCTACGTGCAGTGTGTTAGCTGTATGTTAGCAATAATAGATTGCTCTTTTCTCTAGAGGACAACTGACACATGCAAGGGCACCCTCTACACCTGTTGGTGATTCTGCTCAGCTCTAATGCTCTCACATTTATGTTTTCATCCCGGTTTTCCAGTATATAGCCTTAATCTGTACTGTTAATATATGCAGTGTGTAACTGGAATTAGGAGTGAAACAGATAAAATATAAAACCTAGCTGGGTGTTTTTCTGTATTATGTTTGCGACATTTATCCAGAGCTTTTAAGAATGTCCTTCAGTCCACAGTAGCTCAGTGAACACGTGCTTCTATAACAATATACATCGTTGGCTTATTGGTGTGTATTTCAAACAATCTGGATCAGAAAATTGAATTTCAATGGGAAGGTGTTACTGATAATTAGAAATCATGTTTTTGAAAAGGAAAACAACTAGGTGGAGTGTAGATGATTGAATGAACTGTTTTCCCCTGCCATTCCCACTGGGACCACCATCTTTGCTCCTGCTGGCAGATGCTTTTTTGTTGCCGTACAATACAGTGCACATACCCACTTCATTTTGTTTGATACTCTCACATTTCCTACCAGAGAGCTCAGTTTTTCTGATTTTGCTAACCCTGCTGCCCATTGCACAAGTGAACTACTTGTAATGTGTCAGAGTCGGCCTGTAAACACTGACTTATGTAAGGTCTTTGCTTCCCACTGTGCAGCTCGTCTACCCTCTCTGCTCCAAAGCTTGTTAATTAGGGCAGCTGCTTTGGCAGTGGATTAGTTGATCTTGAAAGGTCTGCGGAGTTAAACCTCAGGCCTCATCCTTCTTCACCTCATTACCCTGCTGCTATGCTCTGTCCATGAAAACAAACAAATCTGCAGAGTTACTTAGGGATCAGTGGAACAAAGAAGCTATTTGGTCTTCTGGCATATTGGTATTTTATAAGAAAAGAAGTAGAAGGGAGCACCTTATAAAGGACGTACAAAAGCAAGAGCTTTATTTATAGAAATAAGTAATTCTGTTTGTTGTGTGGGTTTGACTACAGATAACCTGATGATGAGTTATCATCAGCTTGAGAGTGAACATCACTATGGTTGTTGGCATATAGCATAAGATGAGAGAATAGTGTAGAAAATGAACTGATTTAAAATCATTACCATATACTCACCAGGGCAATTGAAAGTTATTCTGTCTGTTTTCTCCTCTAAGCTGTGTTGCAAACATGACCACCAAAATTCACTGGAGGGTAGGAATGAAACAACAGTTAACATTTCCAAGTTATTCTTACGGTTTGGTGGTGACGTGTGATAATTCTGTGTACAGCTTGGGAATCCAGACTATTTGACCAGAAGCAGTGGAGGTGGTTAATCAGGAGTATCCATGAGAATGCTGCATTTTTCCTCTTTCAGTATTTTGTTCACAAATATGCTTGGAGTGGTGAATTCTTGCTGGCTTTTTCTTTTTGCATTCTTTTAGTTTAAATGTTGGGGTTTTTTCAGGATTCTGATTTAATATGCCATGATCACAAAAAACGATTTGTGAAGAACGGGCAACTGGTATTAAAAAGATGAAAAGAAAATCAATTTTTTTTAGTTACATATAGATTCCATTTTACAGTTAGTTTTGTGATTTTTTTTTTTTTGTCTATGTCTGGAGTTACTTCTACATCAATCCGTGTTGAAATCCATCACTGAAACTCTTCTGTACTGTTCTTTTCGGTCTCTGGTGCTGAACAGTGGCTCATCCATACTGTTAATATTGTGAGGAAGACAGCTTCCAGCTGATCATATCCAGAGCAGTAATTCAGCAGGAAGCAAATTACATCAGCACAGTCAACAATCTTTTCTTGCAAACTGTGTATTCTGCCACTTGTTCCCAGCCAAACTCCTTCCTTCCCAAAGCAGTATTGCTGCACAGATTGAATCTTCAGCTTCTGACTAGTAGTTTGTCATGCAGTTCAGGAGAGGAAAGTTCTGCTCTATTGCATTTTCGGGCTGATATAGTGGGATCCTGTCAACAAGGTAAAGCAAAACAAAGTTGGGAACAGTGTTCTGCTAATGGGATCCATGCCTGTATCTACCAGAGCAAGAAGTGTGGTGTGATAAAAGATTTATTGAGTGCTGAGGATCCAACTTTCATGCTCTGTTTGACTGCTCTGGGTTTTTACTTTATAGCAACAGTTTGGTTCTTTGATCTGAAAGCCCTTTTTTATTAAATTGTCTGCTGCTTTATTTTCATTTAAAAGGAATCCAGGTCAGTGCATCCTAATCACTTTTTGTAAAGTTGATTCTGTGTTCTTAGTCTGTGCTTTTTGAAAGACACGGCTAGTTCCCAAAACCAACTTTACCTTAGGGTATAATGCGCTGTGTCATTAAATATTTTGCCTGTTAGGAGATAGAGGTAGGAAATATATCTAATTTATTGACAAAACATGCAGATCAAAAGAAGAAAAAGTATCCCATGGGGTTCTGGAGTCTTCATTTCTACAGCTACTCCTTGGATCAGTAGATTGCTGTCACCATTTAAAATTTCTTCAGTATCTTAAGCAAACTGATGGCAAGTTCATACACTTTACAGTTTAACATGGTTCACAGACCACAGGCTCAGGAGTGTCTGTGTAGAACTGTGCATGAAATAATCATTTGTCTGCAAACATCTGCATGTATTTAAATAATAGCTGTGTTGTAATTTATATACTTGCTAGGCTTTTTTCATGAATGTATGGAGTGTTGTAGGATTGGAAGTACTGCTCTTGCCATTTGATCATTCTCCTTCGAGCTGTTCAGCAGGAGACTTCATGAAATTAAGATAATTTGTACTGCTGTTACTGAATGCAGGGATTACTAAGAATGTTACTGATTTTGCATCCTCTAGAATGTCTTTAATTTCAGCAACGATTTTGGATTTAAAATGAAATACAATATACGTGTTAGGAAATTAAAAGCTTTAGAAGCATTTATTTTCATTTTGTAATTGTATAGATTACAGATATGCATGCCTGTGTGAAATGTGTTCTCTGTAAAACATGGGAATAGTAATTTTTTGGTATTGCTTTGCTTTAGGTAACTGATGCTTGTAAATGTTGAAAATGCTTGCCAGAAAACACCAAGTTCTCTTGGCACATAACAACCTTCACTCACATCTGAAACAATTTGGACCTTGTGGCTTAGTGATAATACTTGAGTGTTTTTCCATAAAGGATTTGTTTCCATTCCATGCATAACCAGTCTGTGAGGTTCAGTTATACCTTGTTTAATCGACTGCACCACCTGATCTTGGTGTAGTAGTCTGTAAGATGTGTCTGATAATTCATGTCAGTGGACAGGACATCACTGTGGGCTATGTCTTGCCAGTGTCCTTCACTGTAATTTCAGAACATGCACCCCACTGCCTTTTCGTTCTGTTATGTAAGTTCTCTCTTTTTACACTTTTTTGGGGGAGAAATTTGTAGCTATTTCATGTCTTCTGTACTGATGTAATGCCACTGAGTAGTCACTCATTCACATGAAAAATGAGTGCCTAAAGGTTAATTACAGAAAAAAAGAAAGTGATGCATTTGGGACTAGCAGTGTCCCAGAGTTCATCCTTTTCTAAAATAATCTGTGCATTATTTATATAGTAGTTAATTCACTGCTTCTTGACCTTTGTGGTAGTGAAGGTAATTCTTTCTATCTGCTTTTCTGAGAGACTGTTCTACTTCTGTTCAAGAACTTGTGTGCTTCAGAATCATCACTAATGTAACACTTGGGAAATACAAGTGAGGGATGTGAATGTATTCTACTATTGTAGAGCTGCCAGGAGAATGTCACATTGCATTTGATGCCTGTCTTGAGGCATACTGGTCTGGAATTAAATCATTCGCGGGGTTCAGTTTCACAAAGCAGCATTTATGAGAATATGGATGACATGAACTCTTAGGAACAAATTTCAAAGAACTGAAACAAAGAGGTTTGGGCTTCAGGACTCTAGACTGCAGAGATATTGTCTCTCAGCTGAGGATGTCAAAAGGAGTTTTGTTTTTATAAGCACTCCAGGGGGAAAAGTAGTAGCCCAGAATAGGGTAGCCCTCTAGTAGGGAAAGTATGGAGTTGAACTAATTTCTGAATATAAAAGGAACATTAGAATATTTGACAGTATTCTAGCTGGTGTTAACAAAATACTGTCCATGGAGTAGATGAATTATGAAGTATACACTACCAACATATCATATATTTGAAATATTTCAGTCTGATTTAAACTTTGAGGAAAAATTATTTTTTTCTTCATAATATGTGTATGGCAGTGATAGCTCCAGATATGTTACAGGATTGGGTTGCTGTGGTTGACTTATAATAGTCTGAAAGTACAGTGTTTTATTGTAGGATTTTATAAATACAGTTTTATGTTTAAAGAAACTATTGTGTAAAGTGTATACAAGTGCATGCACACAGACTGCTGCATTAACTTAATTCTTAAAATGAAAACAACAGGCATACCTTGAATTTCCTCAGGCATTCCTCATTATTATTACCTTTTTTTTTTTTTTTTTTTGTAGACATCTGCAGAGCAATTGAGTTGCTGGAAAAATTACAGAGAAGTGGAGAAGTGCCACCACAAAAGCTACAGGCATTGCAAAGGGTCCTTCAAAGTGAATTCTGTAATGCTGTAAGAGAGGTAAGTTAACATAAGCAGGTATCTTCAGTTAAAGACCAGTATGATTTACTTTTTCCTTTTTGTGCTCAGTGCAGTAAGCTGATTTTGCACTTTGTAAAAGCTGAATTTGATTTACAGAGCTTAATAGAACAAGACTTATTTTTAAATAAGTTTAAAAAAGTAATTTGGGACAGCATAGATGTAGGAAATAATGGCTCAGGAGCAAATGGCTTCTTAAAGGTTATTTTGAGAGTCTGTCCTTGGTGGCAGCTAACAGGCTGTTATTCTATTGGAATGTAAGACTTGACAAGGTACCATTTGTCTGTGTTACTTTTAAGCCAAATCCACATCACCTTTAGGTGTAGCCCTGGGCCACCTCATCTTCATTCCAATACTCTTTTGGAGTTCTTTAGGTGATTGAATATGCCTTGCTATTGCTGTTGGTGATGATAACACTGATAACACCTGGAATGATTTTAAAAAATCTGTTTGTAGACACAGATATCATCTTAGTGTTTTCATCCTATGGGAGGACATTATTGCTTAGCAAGTCCAAATGGTTGGCAGGCAGGTATGAGAATGTGGGTGAGCCTTCAGTGCAAGGACCTCCTTAGCATTAGTATTCTCATTGTCTCTGTGTTTTCAATTCTGGTTTTTTCTTAAGTTTTTCAATTAGTTGCCACAGTTGAAGGAAAAATTAGGGGTTTGCAATGAGGGGTGGGTTGTCAGGAGAGCTTTGAGAAGCTGCACTTAAGTGATTTTGCATGCATCAGTATTGAAGAGTTCCAGCTTGAGTCAGACGAGAGCAAATAGTCATCCATGCCTGCAGTCAGGTGGGTAAGCCTAACCATAAGCAATTCTAAAGTCAAGGTGGGCTCTGAATGCTCTGAAAGGAGGGAAGATATAGATTGAAACCTAGATATGTGTGGATTAACTGAGCAATAAAGATGCTGAGAGAGTGGTTTCTTTATAAGAATGTTAGATTGACAGTTCTTGTAGTGAATCAGGGAGTAACTTACTAATATGTGTGCTTTTGATTTACACTTTTTGGAGTTGTACCTGAGATTTTGTTGTATTATCCAAGCAGAAAAGTATCTGTTTTCCTCATACTCAAACTGTTTTGTCTCTAAAGGTGTATGAACACGTATATGAAACTGTGGACATCAGCAGCAGCCCAGAAGTTAGAGCTAATGCAACAGCAAAGGTAAAAGACAAACTATAACTTGCATAAAATACAGTAGTTCACTACTTTAGAAGCAGAAGAGGATTATATAAAATTCAGAAGGATATTATCCAGATGTCTGATAAAATGCATAAGCTTAATGGGTTATTAAAAGGTATAAAAAGGTTTATTATTTTTAAATTTCTTCCATTTTAAGTTTATTCTTGGAGTTCTGAATTTTTCATGCTAGTGTTGGTATGTAGGGAATTAATCTCATTTGTCTTAACATTTAAGTACTTTGAGATAAAATACATTTTCAGCTTGCTCACTGTGTCTAGCTAAAGGGACTATATTTAATTTCTTAAAAATGAGAAAATCTTGTTTCTCACAGGCCACAGTAGCTGCATTTGCTGCTAGTGAAGGTCATTCCCATCCCAGAGTGGTTGAACTACCCAAAACCGAAGAAGGTCTCGGATTCAACATTATGGGAGGCAAAGAACAAAATTCCCCCATCTATATTTCCCGAATCATCCCTGGCGGTATAGCTGACAGACACGGAGGCCTGAAACGGGGAGACCAGCTGCTTTCTGTGAACGGAGTGGTAGGAACTGGTTTTCTCTTTATGCAGCAGTAACTACTTGTTTCCACTTGAGGGCACACGGAGAATACACATGGCACAAGCTCATTGTCTTATATTGTCAAAATAGTTTCTTTTCTGTCCTCATGAAAACAACTTGCTTAGGTTTCTGTAGAGTTGTGTGCATTGAGAGTTTTAGGATTATGCTTTGGTTATCTGTCTCAACTAGGAACTGTACTATCTATGTCAGTATTTCAGAATCTGAGGGATTGTATAAATGTAGTCAAAGTATTTTGTGAAATACAAACTGCCATTATGGCTTCCAAATTTCACAATGCAGATTTTTGTTAGTATAGTTTTCTGCACCTTCTAAGGTCAGTAGTAAATTATGCTATGTTGCATTAGACTGACCAGATTCTTCTTTTTCCTAATAAAAGTGCTATTGCATGATGAAAACTATAAAGAGATGGAACTACAAGGTAGTGATGTCTTAAGTTGTGTGGTACTCTTTTTCTTCTGCTTAAATGTACTGAGCTTCAAAAGCAGGTTTTTTACTGTATTTTAAGGAATACAGGATTTTTTTTTATATGTATCCTTTTCTGAAGAGTTACAAAAAGCAAAACACAGGGAGGCTGAAAAGAGGAGGTTATGGGCAGACTTTGGCTTCACTCAAATGCAAGGAAATACCTCTCAAACACTTGCTTTTACTTACAGAGAGGCTCTATGCTGGCTTAAAATAAATGTTCTCATGATTTTATCTGTAAACCAAATTTTATTTTCAAACTGAGGGTTGAATTAAATCCTGGGGGGTTTTGACACGTGAAAGGAATAGTGACTTACTAGGTATCTTTACTCTGGGGACTCCTGGCTAGCACAGATCCCTGACATACCTGGCTCCAGACTATTACCTGGGAGTCCAGCTCTCCTTCTCAAGAGACATAAAAGAAATCATAGCTGTAGTGGTGCAACTGTCCTTGTCTTAGCCTTCCTGGTATTTGGAAACATTGAGGGACTGGTGCAGAACTGTCTTCAGATGAGTCCTTCTTAAAGATAATAAAACCACCACTCCACCTAAAGCTGAACCTGCTCATCAGACAGTTGGTACAGCTAGCAATGACTGTGTGTGTGCATGTGTGTGTATAAATATATACACAGCCATTGTAAGAATACAGCGAGTGCATAAATTACTGTTGAAAATACTAACATAGTCTCAAAAGAATCACTGTCATCTGACATTTGCAGGTGGAATCCTGTCATCGTAATACATGCAGGCGTTTAATAATTTTATTTTTAAAGATGCCACCACCAAAACTGCAGGGAATGTACCTGAAGACAAGTTTATTTTTTTCAGGTGGGAGGTCTTGAGCGTAATGCAGAATTTTAGGTGTTTTGATATAATGAAACATAGAACTTTACCATCCTTTTATTATCAGTTTTAAAAAGAACAGCCTACACATCCACTTGAATAACAAAAATTAAAACATTCAAATATATGTGCTGTCTGATAGAAGAGAAATAACTTGGGATTTTTTTTAACTTTTGTCTTTCTTTCTGTAAGTAACTTTATAGTAATGGGGAAACCCTCCAGTTAACAGGTACATTATCTGCCTTTTGACTTCTAGCAGCACCAGTGGGAGGTAGGCTTGGGCTAGTCCCATCATTGTGTTTAATATGTTTGGGAGAAATAAATTTCACTGATGAAATATATGCTGTCCAGGAATGTATATTTGGATGCAGTTTTTGAGAACTGTTGCTTAAAAATTGTGGTTAGATGAGTGTAATAAAACCCTAAGAAAATCTGAGAGTTGTTTTAGGAAAGTGTTTTTATTCTGTTCTTCCTGAGATGGGTTAGGCTACTCTTAATCCGTTTAGTGGAAATTAACTCTAGTATCTTGCATTTACTGAGAGACATGTGATAAGATAAGCACTAAGGTAAGCAACAACACTGCATGTTGGCTGCTCCATTGCAGGTGCCCAGTGTGTTTTGTGATAACACAGGGTAGCAGCAAGAAGGCAGCTCTCTTGTAGTTGTCTGTGGCAACTTAGTAAGCAGATTGAGGACGACAGCTGAATTTAAAATGCATGCCAAAAGAAAAACAATATTGAATTTTAAGTAAGCATTCTCCTGAAGTTGTTGATTTTTAAGTGTAATTTCATAATTGACTAACATTATCCTTGAAGAATTTAATTGTTCAGCATAAACCTAACCAAAGTTTTTTGCATTATTTTTTTGTTAATGGTAATGAATATATTTATCATCACCTCATTTGTTTGCTGAAGCATAAATCCTGAACTTGAGTGACATTGTCCTTGTGCAGTCTTGAAACTAGAATACATATAAAGAAATACATGAATATATTTGTTGATATAGAAGTTGTACAAAAAGAAAAAAAAATCTGTTTTCAGTGTGTGTGTTTACTAATATTCTACTTAATGGTTTATGCTTTACAGAGTGTTGAAGGTGAACACCATGAGAAAGCAGTGGAACTGCTGAAGGCAGCTCAAGGGAAGGTTAAATTGGTTGTGCGATACACACCGAAAGTCCTGGAAGAAATGGAGTCAAGATTTGAAAAAATGAGATCGGCAAAACGCAGGCAGCAAAATTAACATTGTATGCAATAACTTAAAGAGAAAAATATATTCCTTTTACATATTATAGTTTCTTTGTGACTCAGTTGATCCAATGCCTGGGCTACAAAAGACCCTGTCCTTTTCATAGAATCATGGAATGATTGAGGTTGGAGGGACTCCTGGAGATCTGATCCACCACCTCCCCAGCTCAGAGGAGGGCCACCTAGAGCAGGTTGCTCAGGACTGTGACAAGCTGGGCTTTTAAGCATCTCTAAGGATGGAGACTCCAGAAGATCTCTGGGCAGCCTGTTCTAGTGTTTTGCTCTCCCTTACACTATAAGAGTCCATCCTTTGGTTTAAATAGAGCTTCCAGTATTTCTACTTGTGCCCATTGCCTCTTGTCCAGTCACTGGCTTCTACTGAGAAGAGTTTGGCTCTTTATTTACTCTTCCCTTTCAGGCATTTACACAGGTTGGTAAGATCACCCCTGAGCCTTCTCTTCTCCAGGTCAGACAATCCCAGTACTCTCAACTTCTCTTTGCCTGTAAGATGTTCCAATCACTTAATCACTTTTGTGGTCCTTCACTGGACTTGCTCTTGTATGCCCATTTCTTTATTGAGGTGGGTAGCCCGAAACTGGACCCACACTTGAGTTGTGTCTCACCAAGACTAAGCAGAGAGAGAGAATCCCCTCCCTCAGCTTGCAGGCAGTGCTCTTCCCAGTGCAGACCAGGAGACTGCCAGGCTTCTTTGCTGCAAGGGCACATGGTGGCTCATAGCTCACTGTTGTTCTCTGCTTTGCAGCTGGTCAGTCCCCCAGCCTGTACATGGGATTTTTTCCCCCCCACTGGGTGTAGGACTTTGCACTTTGCTGAACTTCATGAGATTCTTGTTTGCCCCTTTCTCCAACCTGCCAAGTCCCTTTGAATGGCTCACTGAGAGTGGGATCTGTCCTGTCACCTGGATTGTTAATGAAAAGATAAAACACTGTGGACCCCAGCACAGGCCCTGGGGTGCATCAGTAGTGACTGGCATCTGGCAGCTCGTTGTGCCACTGATCACAAACCCTCAGCAGTTTCAGAATGTTTTCAGTCTCCTTGTGTTTCACGGTTTAAGAGGAATGTGTACTTTTAAAATGGCCTAAAATACCCTGAGAAAACATATATGGAGATATTTCTATTGATTTTTTTTTTCACTAAGTCTCATGTCAGCCCTCTAAGCAAGAAAGTGAATTTACAGATTTTTCAAAGGTATTTAATAAGACATACTGATACAATCAGCATCCCTTTTTTTTCTGTTTTCTTTTGGCATTACTTAACATAGACTCTGCAGGGGTTTTTGAATGACTTTTGGAAAAAAAATTCTTATGTAGCAGTATTTTGGCACTTTTCTTAAGAATATGTTGTATATCAACTATAAAACTTAATCACAATCTACTGTGTAGCTGATAACAATATCAGATTTTATAATGTTTTGGTGAGTACATTGTTTTTACACTTCTGCTAAATTGTAATTCGTTACTCTGGAAATTGTATTACCTCTCCTGTAAATACTTTACAGTTGGTGTTCTCATATAATGATTTTGTAATAGCCAACATTTACAAATTTGCAACAATCATTCCTGTAACTTATATTATTTTGTACTAATTTTAAAGCAGCTAAGGGGAAAAATATTATTGTTGTACACAGTTCTGGATTGACTCTCTAGGTGTATTTTTATACTGAGAAATAGAAGATATATTAATGCAGTACAAAAGAATTCCAGATGTTTCCCTGACTTTCTGCTGTTTAAAAGAATTATTCATCTTAATTGTCATACCTCTCTTGTCTTTTTTGTATCTTCTATTGTAGTCTTGTCTACACGCTGAATGTATTGGTCCTGGAATAGTTAGTACCTAAATTACTGATTGTTGTATTTATAAGAGTAAAATGTTCTGAGTCTTATATGCCAGGTTACTGTGACACGTGAACTTGTCTGGGGTTTTATTACTGACAGCTTCTGACTTGGAGGATTCTTGTTTGTATTACAGAAATATACTACATCACTGTTGCTAAATAAGAACATCTCCATCTCTAAGCAATTAATGTCTTATCTCGTGCATGCCTGATGGTGGCATGGGTTTTGTGTTCCTTTTGGAAGAAAATTTCTGGACAGAGATCCACTTTTTGGAATCTACCAGGCTTGATGCTGTACTTGTGTAGTTTAGGTTTGGGGTTTGGATTTGTTTGGCTTTGGTTTGGTTTCTTTTAAGCTTCACCTTTTGGTAGATATCTAGAATCAACTTCATTGTCTGCTGTGTGTCTGTTCTCTTGTATGGCAGCTATGAGTGCATCCTAATTGACTGTTAGCAATTTGAGTTTTAGAGGCTTAAACTGAAAAGTGCAGTTCTTGCTATGTGGCTAATCCCTAGTCTTATTTCACATGGAGCAGTATGTGAAAGAAAGGAAAAAGCTAGTGATCTGAACCTGGCAGCATGAAGCTTGTGCTTTGTCAGGTGATCTCTTCGAAAAGGAAAAAAATATCATTGCTACAGGCAAGTGAGAAATGTGATTGCTTTCTGCATGTTTGTAAGCATGGTAAGCCTGCAAAAAAGAAATTTTGAAGATACTGGTAATTTGAAAATGCAGTATAAATATTTATCAATTAGATGACATTGAGCACTGAATTGCATGGTTGGTTGTGTGTCATAGGCCTCTTTCGAAAGGCCTCATGTTACTGATGCAACCATGTTGAATTGTATATTTTTATGGAACAACTAATGTTTAAAGTATTGAGACCAAAATCATTAGTTAGATCAATCGTGGATGTGTTTAATTTAATTGTAAATTAGTAGAGATTTGATTTAGAGCCATATATAAATATATATATTATAGAAAGGTATGGATACAAGATAGAAATGTGCATTTTACAACCTGTATCCCTTGCGTTACTGAACGAAAGAGATGTGTTTTGTTACTCTAATGAAATATTTACTCTAGTGCAGCTAGAGCTGCTACATGCAGTAACATTTTCGTTCTGAATTGTGTATTGAATCCAAATGTGTAGCATTTGGATACTGTTTGTCAACTACTACAAAATGTGGGGATGTGTGTCTGGGCATATAAATAGTACATGTAGAATTTGATAAAATGTTTTTAAATTGCAATAACAAAACAATAACAACTAATTAATAGTCATCTTTTGATATGCTGAAAACCCTTTAGTTATAAAGAAAGGGTGGATTAAAATATGCCAAGAAACTTGATCTCTGTTACTACTGAGCAGTGCCTGTACTGTGTTAATATGCAGTCCCTACACACTTGGCATACTTGGTTATGCAAACAGATTAAGAAGAGGTATCATTTCTGCAAGTAACTTCTGCATCTGTTGCTGCTGTGAGGGATCTTTGGTTTTATCAACAGAAAAATAAAAGTTAAATCTCACTTGCATTGTGATTGTGTGTTTTTCTTCCAGCTTTCCATTTTGACTCCAGGTTTCAGACTGCTGTGGTCTCTAGGGCATAACATAAGCACCCTGGATGTGTGTGGGCGTCCAAACAGAAACCTTACATTTGTGATAGTTTGTTCTCCTGATTACTTATGGATCTTTCATTTTCTACCCCAGTGTTTTGTGATTTGTTGGAGAAAATCACAGTGCTCTAAAGTGTAATAACTTGGACCTTCTGCATTTTTGAGACATCCTTAGTCTTGGCTACATAAACTCAAACAATGCATATTATTCTGAATCAGATATCTTTTAATTGTTTGAAGCAAGTATATCAAGTAATGAGATGTTGAATTTCTCTAAGTCCTTGTTTAAAGATCTTGTAAGATTGTTGGGAAAATGTGCTGGAGCTAAGGACTGAGATAAAGGTAGAAAATGCTTCAGTTCTGAATGTTAAATAAGAGGTTTTTTGTTTGGGAGGGGGTGGTTTGTTGTGTTTGGTTGTGTTTGTTTCTTAAGGTAAGTAGGGCTAGACTGGGAATTGAAAATACGGAAATATTTATGTGAATATTTGATAGGATTAATAACACTTGAAATAAACACATTTTCAATTTTATTTTAATATCAAAAAAATTCAATGACCTGGCTTGCACCATTGCCATAAGTCAAAAAGCAGGGTGCATTGTCAAAGGAATTGCATTGAGGCAAGGAAAGAGTGAGACCACAGACATTGGAATTACAGGGAATTCCAAGATATGGAGTAGTTGGGGTTTCTGTGATTCTTTGTGTTCTAAAATCCTGAGGAGAAGCTGGTTTCAGAGCAAAGTCTGGCTTGCAGAGCTGGCTTTTCCAAGGAAGTTGAGCTTTGCTTGGAGAGTCTTGGGACGGCACACTCAACTAAAGACGTCTGAAATTCAGAAGTGTGCTGCAGCATAAAGTTGGTAGCTAGTTCTAGTGAAAAAAAAAAACGAGAAAACTGCAACAAAAGCTCTGGGGAAGCCTTTTAAAATTAAGTTAGAAATAATTTGAAGTTTTCATGTGCTGTTGTTTCTTGTTGCTTTAGAGAGATTCTTAGAGTGACAAAATCATGAAAAATAAAACAAGCTCTGCATCTCCCACCTTTGTAGACTTGTGGGGTTCTTTGGGCTTTTTTTTTTTTTTTTGGGGGGGGGTG
>JAWWEE010000158.1:304017-386298 GCA_035221455.1 Xenops minutus | reverse complement strand
GCCCCATGGCGAGCCAGCTTTCCCCCCAAAGTCAAGGCGTTCTCAGTCCGGATCGTGCATGAGTCTGGTTAAATAAGGTGCCTTCGCTGTTACAAAATTCTTCAGCTGCGACGAAGCGCAGGGGAACCTTGGAAAAACCCCGGCATAAACAAGCGTCGGAGCTTTATCGAGTTTTGCTTGTAGAGAGAGAAAAATATAAACTCCTAAATCGCTTTCTCCCATATTCTATGATAATATTGTAAAGCAGGCACAAATTGGTAGGTCCTGTGTTGGGTTTTGGTAACTTTATTATTAGAATTTTAATTGAGGAATGAGCACCCCTGCTCTGTAGAGACATGACCGAAGAGGGATTTTCTGCTTTCAATATGGTAGCTTTGCTAATCCACAAACTTGTTAAGTTTCACAATAAAACCTGTCAGTCTTGCCCCACTTCTCAGCGCAGATTTCACAGGGTGGAGCGAGGTCTCGTATGGGCCAGTGGTCAAGTCTGGTATTACTAAAGCTTCGCTGCGTTTACAGCATGTTACTCAGCGCACTACGGCAAGGGATGGCGTGTGATTTCAGATCGGTACTGAATTGCTGTTTTGTCAGAATACAGCAGTGCTGTATGTTTTCGAAAATTGCACTTTTTTCCCCTCTCTCTTTGTTCGCCTACACTTAATATGCAAGGGGAGTCTGATTCTTAGTTCCTGGAGGTTTTGTTTACTGAGGAGGTTTCCAATTTCTCCTACCTATTTGGATTGTTTCTTTCTTTTAATTGTTCAGGCTGAGTGGAGAGAGATTACTGTGCCTTTTCCTTGTGTAGTACTTGATGAATGGCAGAAGTTACAGGTCTCTGTTTTAACGTGTGCTTAAATACTTTGTTCCTTTTTCTGTGCTCATATGGTGTTATTGGGACCTCACTTCGTGGTGTTTTTCCTGTCAGAAATTGTGGTTTGTGAGAGTTTGGGGTAGGGAGTCAGGAGCTGCCATTGTGAATCCTTGGAATCGCTGGTAAATTGTCTTCCAGAGATAAGACAGGGAAGTTACCCAAATTCATAAAGTGCTTGAAGCTCGTTTGGTAAAGGCTGCGTTTAAGCCCAAGGTTTTATGGCCACTGTGTTGTCTGGCTGTCTTGTGTAATGGGCTCTGTACTTTCCTACGTGTCTGCAGCGTGGCATTAGTTCTCTAATGGGCACAAGTCGCCATAACCAACACACTCATTAGAGATGAGGCTGCCAAAGACTTTCAGTTTATAGGTTCCCCCTTCCTGTGCAGGTAAATTTCCCAAAGCCAAGGGCAAAACCAAGAGGAGACCTCCATGGGTTCCGTGTGCTGTGGGATGAGTTTTTGTAGCTGTTGGTTTTATGTTCTTTAAACTTCAAGAGAAACTTTGTAGCTATCTCATTCCGGGGCAGTGAAGGATACTCCTGAACCCCATTTGTGTTTAGTTCCTGTTTCCTTATTTACAGAAGGAAAAAAATAGGTGCCTTCTTGGCACTTCTGAGGTTGATTAGTCTCTCTTGTAGCGAGGCCACTAGAAGTTTAGGCTGTGTAGAAGACAGTTTTGAAGGCAATAAAAAGCCCATTTCCGACCTGCCGGAACAGGGCAACGTAGAGTTTTCCCAAAGATGCTGAGTTGGTTTGTGTGGAGGGAAGATACACGAAAATAAAATCACACCCTCAGCTGACATGTTGGTGTCATGGCAAAGTGCCCTAGCTACATGAAGAGAAGAAAGCTTTTCTATGCTCTGTGTCAGTCACCATAATGATGCCAGGAAATGCCCTTAGCATTGCTATGGGTCTTCTTGATTATAGCCATGGCAGCAGAGAGCCTGTAACATAGAGATGGTTGAAAGAGTGTCACAAGTGATGTTCTGTGATACTAAAGCAAAGCTGTGCCTAGATTTTTGCCAGGAGAGAGCAACTGAAGAAAGGTTGCTTACAATTATAGTTGGCAGTGAATGAGTTTCAGGCCAGTTGAGAACTATGGAAAGGAGTTAGTATTTAATTTTTACTACTTCTGTTTTCCTACAGTCTTAATTTCTTTATATTAATTATAATAATTTAACCTAACTTCAAGATGCTGCTATGAATGGTTGGGCAGGGGTTTCTGTAGAGCATATCCTTTCAGATTTCCCTTCACTTTCCTTATTTCTCTTTATTCAGCTTTACTGATCCCCTGTCTGATTCCTTGCTTACTGTGGTGGTGAGAAAGCAGGGAAAGAGGGGTTGGGGTGATAGCAGAAGGTGATATGGTAACCAAAACACTGTGAGGTCATGTGAGGGTAGTTGCATCAGACCTAGCAGCTTGGAAAGATGGACTATCTGCTCATTACTTTTGAGTCACTGGTGCACTTCAAGAGGTGGAATTTGAATAAAGAAAGGTGAGTGTGTTGCCTCAACCACAGTTATCATGGTAAGGAGATTTCTGGGAGATACAGAAGTGCTCAGAAAGGAGAGGTGACAGCACTAGATCCAGACTCTCTTAAAGGGCTGGATGGGAGGGGATAGGATGGATGTGGAGGAACACAGAGGGAGTCAGGAGGACATGACTAGAGATAATTGCTTGATACTTTTACTGTAGGCAGTCATCTGTTCTGTGTAATTTAGGTAGGTGTTTATGTAACTCTTAATTATCATCTACCTATTTTTCTGTTTATGAAGGTTGATTTTGCTTTTTTGCAAAATAACTGTTGTCTCTGCAAGTGAAAATGTTGTTTGTTTGGGCTTTCTCAGTGCAGTGTGCTCCTGATCTTTGCAATGATGTTTCACATGCTGTGTTATAGAAAACATTCATGCTAGTGAAAGAAAGTTACAGTAGGGCATATGTATACTGGTATTTCTCATGATGTCAGTTTGAGAACTCAAATTCCAATTTTGGATGTTTAATACATATGTGAGTCGTGTTCAGGAGATGAAAAGCAGATAATTCTAGGTAATTACTTTGAAGATCTCTTCTATGGGCATGGCTGGTTTAGGGTCTTGCCTGACAACCATGAAGAACATAGCCCTGGTCAGTGCACTTGAAATAAGAAAACAGTACAGACCATTTTTATTCTAGTGCTTCTAGCTTGTATTTTCATGAAATGGCAGAGTCCCTTGCTTTAATTTTACTTTCTTTGAGCTGTGAAAGGTGGACTTGTGAGCTCTGGCTGCCCTAGAGTAGAGGAGAGACCTTCAGTCATCTTGATCTTTTGGGTTTTTTTTTACTCACTTAACCTAATAGTGCTGTCTTTCTGCATGCTGTGTTATGCACTAGCTTTTTAAGATCAAGATGTGGCAGCTGAGGAAATCCTTTTTTTACTTATTTCATACTGCAGATTGTTTCAGCAATCACAGAGTCAGTAGTCTGTAGTTTGGTGTGAGTGCTGTCTGGAAGCACCTACATGTTCTCATGCTTGAATGAGATACCCTGCTTCATTTATATATAAATGGCAGAATGATATGGTTCTGTTTGGATTGAGCAGGGTTTGCCCATTTTTTTCTTTTTGTTTTGTTTGGTTTTTTTTGTTTTTTTTTTTGTTTTTTTTTTTCATCTGTCACTGTTCTTTTTTTTTGTAGTATGGTGAGAAAATGCAGTAGGGAGATGTGAGACATCTTCTAATGCATCTGGTACAAAGACACAGCTATTTAGCATCCTGCTATGGTCAGAGAAGCACAGTAAGGACTTGGTTGAGTCTTGTGAATGCTGTCTAACAGAGTTGTTATGGTGAAAAGTGAAGATGTCCAGACGTGACCTTGTTTCTGGAAAATGTGGCATAATTGCAGTCCTCCTGAGATAGGACTTATCTAATTAGAGGTTGGAAGGTTTTATAGTTAAACCATTTAATTTTTCACCTGGCTGTGCCACATACTGGTAATATGATCACAAGTAATAATTCCATGCTACTTTTGAAAGAAATTGTCATGTCATATCAATATGAATATTCCTATTAGTCAGCAGAAATGTTGCTATGTTTGTACAGGCCTGTGAAATCCCATGGACAGGAGGAGGACTTGAGTTTGGTGCAGCATCCCATGGCTCCAACAGCAGTCTCTTCAGCAGATATCATACAAGGATTGCAGTCTCTGTGATTCATTTTAAACTGGCTTATTTATCTGTCAGTCTTGTAAAAAAGGAGATGCTCTTAGGTAGTACACACAAAAGTGAAGCTGTTGTTTCAAAGTTTATTTAATGTTTTTACCTTTTTTTTATGTGTCTGTTTAGCAAATTTGGTGTTTTCCTCTTTTCCTTTTCTCCCTCCCCTCAAAAACCCCAATGCTCTGCCATAGCAAGTAATTTCTCAGGTATTTGGCATTTATTTTGTACGTTGAGCTCATTCGTATCAGCAATATGTAACTTCTTGTTTGATGCTTACTGCTAGAGGCTTGTAAGTGTGACTTTGGGGAGTAAATACTAAGCTAAGTCTGCAGCATGGAAAAAAGCTGGACTTTAGTGTAAGCAAGTTTATGCTAGTAAATAATTACCTTTTCAGTTCTTGAGAGGAATTTACTAGTAACTATTTGCTTGAGAGGGGAAAATATGGAAGCTGTAATATAAGGACTGGAAAACAAAACCCAAAGAAACCTCCTCTGCAAGGATCTATCTTTGTTTTGTATTCTACATCTAAGCCAGCAATTTTTGTAGAACACAAGCTCTTATTTACTCAGAGAAAATTACTGGCCTAGATTTTAGAAGGGCTGAGCACCCATATCACATTTTAGGGAGCATGGTAGCTGCGGTGCTCCTGGAGTGTGTCTGAATGTCAGAGATCCTCTCAGCCACCCTTATGCTTTTCCTAAAAGCTTGATCCTAAAGATGAGCCTCTCGTTGGGAACGGGCAGGAACTGACGCTGTGTTTGTGTTCTTGGGGATTTGCCAACAACCCAGGTTTGCCTGCTCCTTGTTTTGCAAACAAGCAAGGGAGTGAAATGGACGAGACTGTTTAGCTTCAGCATGGCTACGTGAACTTCATGGCCAGCAGTTAATCTATTAAGAGATTAATGTGTTTCAGGCAGCAGCTCTGTGTTGCCAAGTGGGGCTCTTTACAGAAGAAGCAGAAAATCAAAAATCTCTTGAGGAGAAGAATTTGAGAGATCTGTATGTCTCCTAGAAATAGGAGACAAAGGTAGGGAAGAGTATGTAAGAGGTGAGGAGAAGCAGCCATTCCTGTTTCAAGAAACCTGTACATTTTGAAGATTTAAATGTTACAAGACCTTTGCTAACAGAGGTATCAAGAGCATTTCATGGGTTAGAGGTCCCTGGCTGTCCTCACCATCTGCTTCACCAGTGACCTAGGATTTTGCTACAGAAAAATGGTCTTCTCTAGTCTTTCATACCTGCTGCAGTTTTCTGATAAGATGGTCTCAAACTTTGGTCTGAAAAGAGATTTCTAGTCATGTGATATTGGTTCTCAGTGCTCTCCTACCACTAGCTAGCCCTGCTCAACCCTTTTGGAAAAGTGGAGGTAGCTCTGCTGACAGATGGGCAACCAGTTTGGATGATGCAGAATTGCACACAGCAATGGGTGTCACAGGAGCATACACAGAGGAGAGGAAGATCTTGATGCCACTATATAAATACTATCCTCACCATAAATATGTTTGCAAGCTCTTGTTTCAGAATCAGGCCCAGATTTATTAATGTCTTTTGTTCCAAATAAAGCTGGTATGTCCAAATTGGAAACATGTAGCAATAGACATAAGGGTGCCTGGAAGGTGTAATTAAATCATGAAAAAATGGCCTAAGATCTACGGGCAAATTAATTGACCTCTTTGCCTTTTTCTTTTTTTGAAGTGCTGAGGTATTGTACCTGTCAGTGAGTTTCACTGAAATTGAAATTTTCCAATCTCTTTGAATTGTATGTCATTTGTTTTAAAATACATAGCTGAAATAGCAGAATCCATTCTATTTTACTGTTGAGTGATTTAACTGTTACAGGACTGTGACAAGGTTGGAACTTTCCACTTCCCAGAAACATATTACTGTTGCTGAAAGATTAGGGGAAATCTGTATTTCAGCTTCACCATGAATTTGAATGATATTATACACCTCTTACAAAACAGCAGAGATGACTGTAGTGATCTCAAAAATAACTTAAAGTTGGTGTCTGAAAACTGCTGTTGAATTTGACTGTGTAATAGCCAATTGCTGGCATTATATATAATGTCAGCCAATAGGATAACACATTTTAGAAAAATACAGATAG
This sequence comes from Xenops minutus, assembly GCA_035221455.1. Lineage (NCBI taxonomy): Eukaryota > Metazoa > Chordata > Aves > Passeriformes > Furnariidae > Xenops > Xenops minutus. The sequence continues at coordinate 380,128 of JAWWEE010000158.1, read as the reverse complement.
CTATTTTTGAACAGGTGATATTGATATATATTCCTTGGTGGACTGTGAGGGATGGTGTTTGTTTCTGGCAAATAAGAATATCACTTCATGAGTTTTTATTGGCCTCTTTTGCTCTGTGTGTTTCTCATATTTGCTATTTATACTTATTGGGTTAGAGGAAAGTCATATTTTTGTTTGATGGATGGTTTTGGAGTTAGTAAAACTTTGGCTTTTTTTTTAAACTTTTAAAAACATATATTATTAAATATGTCATTTGATTTGATGTCTTCTCAAAGGAAGAATGCTCTCCATAGCATGGCAGATATAAAAGTTAATTCCTTAGGTTTCCCTTGTGTTTTTTGCATTTCTATCTGATGAGTACAATTCAGTAAGGATACCTGTGAAGTAATCAGTGTGTGGAAGATGAGTGATATATTTTTTACAATTGAAAAAAATTTTCTTGTGTTTCTCATTTTACAGCAGTTTTAAATGAATTCAGATGTTTGTTAGTACAAAGTGAGATAACTATAAAATATCTTAGGTCTGTTGATGGAGTGTTTTTTTCTTTTTGGTTGTGGTGTTCAAATCTAATATTGGTAAATGTAATTAAAAGTCTTGCTTTATAATTTGGTTACCTGTTAGTAATTCAAACAATGGCTGGTGACTTTTAACAACTTAGCCTCAAGATTTTGGCACAGTAAAGATATAATTGAAGTAATTTCTGAATCTGAATTTTGTTTTGTTTCTGATCTGAAAATCAAAATTAGGACAGTTATTATTTTTTTTTCTTTAGGGCTAGGAAAACTATTAAAAAAATTAAGAACACTATCACTTTTTTTAAATGTAGTAAGTAATTCCTGTAGGCTTTGCATTAAAAATGAAGGAGGAGCCTCAAATCATTATGGTCTGGAAGAAACAGAAGGTGCTGTCTTTGGGGCAGAAAAAGAGATCTTCTTTCCAAGAGAGCAGGTGCTAATTATTTACCTTAAAGAAAAGATGAAGAAGTATCCAAAGTCAGGTGAAGTTGTTGAGAAGACTCTGGAGAGCACCCTCAGAGAGTAAACAGCTGTCTTTGCAGCTCTCAGTTGAGCATTTTCTTACTAAGATATAAAGACTTCTTTTTTCTTTTTTAAAGTGATGTACCTCCTCCTTTCTTCTCTCTCTCCAACCAATCACGGTGGAATACAGGGTCTTGCAAGGACTTTTTTCATCCTAAAACTTTTAAGCAAATGTGTCTGGACTTTTAAATGGTACATGATTAGCAGTGAATCATAAATGAATGTGCAATTTGAAAGGTATGCAGGGGAGGCCTAAACCTGTTTAGTTTAGCTTAATAATGCTGCAAATGCAGTTGTGTATTTTATAAGGTTGCTCTGCGAAAATGTGTTTTTATTTGGGAGTTTTCCCATTACCTTCTTGACATCTGCATGGTTACAGATGAATAGCCTGACCCAGTGCCCCAGCAGGGAGAGCGGCATGGCTGTGCTTTCAATAGGCATGTCACTGACAAAGGGAACATATGGAATATTTCATTCCTGTCTTTGCAAGCAATGTATGGGGCTGTAAGGGCAGGGGGATGGGGACTTCAAACTTCATGGTAGATTGGTAAGCTAGCCATAAGGTTGACCAGGAGCAGTCAAAATGCTCTTGCTGAGTGCTTTGCCTAGTGCTGTGTTTTGCTGTGGCACAAGAAGCCCAGATGTAGAACAACACTGTTTTGGCTCTGGTGTATTACTTAATGTGACCATGCAGTACAGCTCACCGTGGTTACATTTCATTCTTCCCTATATGTGGTACTAAGCTATGTTTTTTGTCAACCATTTGGGCACAGTGCGGGTTGGTATTTGGTGTTCAGGAGATGTGAAAGATGTGAACGCAGTTATGGGGCTCCCACGAGCATGTGCCTGAGGGTCTGTCTCCTCCTGTGCCCATTACTGTCCCTTCAGAGCACAAAATGGGACCCAGTGTTCCCTGCCATCCAAACAGGACATGGCAGTGTGTTAGCTTGTAAAGTCAGAGTTTATTTTTCCTGCACTCAGGGCTTTGGGGGAAAGCAGGACAGTTTGCTCAGGCTGCAGGGGGAGAAGGTGGTTGCAAGTCAGGAAAGGACATCTGGGGAAGCTTCATGCTCCATGCCTGTCAGAAGAACTTGGTATCTAGCTTCAATCCTTTCTTTGTTACTAGAGTTTGATGTAAGGGATGTCCTGAATGTCTTTTTTGAAACTTTGTCTTGTGTTATTTTAAAAATAACTCTTACTTCGGAAGTTTCCTTGCTGTTTTTCTAAATGCTGATCCAGAATAGTAGCTGATGTAGTTGGTTCATCTGGAAAAGTGACGAGACTGTGAAAATTGTGACTTTGGAGGGCAGGCCTCTCTCTCTGGGGCACGGGGTCTTTCCATGTGGAAATGTGCCTGGTGTTGTTTTTCATGTGGAAGAACTGGTGGATCTGGTCTCGGCTCTCATTCTTGTGCATGAGAACTGTGAAGAGGCTGTCATCTCTTTCAGCTGTTATGGTTGGAAGCCATAGAAATGTGGTGGGGTTTTTTTAACTAGGGGAAAGCTTTCTCAGATGGGGGTACATATTTGCAGTGCTCTCAGCAGTTCTCTGAGCTGCTCCTGCAAATTAGGAGCCCTTGAATTTATTGAAGGGAGCCCTGCACTATTTGAAAGTTTGATGCCAGACTTACACATTCCTTAAGGGAATTTTGCAAAGCCACTGCCAGCAGCAATTAGGTTCATCTTTTAGTTGCAGTTTCATTCAGAGTAGCAGCTCTCTGGAGGCATTAAATGCTCACTGTGCTGGGTTGTCCCCTTGGGGTCTTGGTGGCCTTCGTGGAATTAGATGGAGAAAGTTGAGCTGGGGAGAGAAAAAGAGAGTTCTGTGTAAGGAATCCTACTCTGACAATGCAGTTACTGGTGGTTTGGGCCCACACAGGCTTCTGCCTTTTGGTAATTTTTTACTGCAGTTTGTTTTAACACTTGGGTTAAAGAAAAAAAAACAACTGGATGTGCTAATGTTGACCAAACTGTTAATATTTTACAGAACTAGTATGAGTCTTACTAAGTGTAGAAAATCCATGTCTTTTCCAAGGGCATGTCTGCTGGCTTTGTGCTAAGTGTTTACTGGAGACATTATATCTCTTCAATATCCAGGTCAATCATTTATTTAGCATTGACTTGCTCTTGCTTGGCATTTTTTTAAAAAATTTCAACTAGTTTGTTTGCACGTTGTTTATTTTTTTTTTTTATTAGTGGAATAATACTGTAAACCTCCTTTGTGCCACTTTTCAATGAATTTGCCTCAGTGAATTTGGTGTCCAGTCAGATTTGTTTTACTATAAAAGGGTCAGACTGATATTGTTGGCCACTTTGCTGTGCAAATTGACCTTCCCACCAGTTTTTCCTTTGGCATGTTCAGTGGGAATAGACAGCTTCTGTTTCATCTCCAGCCTGCAACTGCATGCAGGAGAGACTTTAGAGGTACTGGGAAAACTGAGAATTCTACAGTGTTTGTGATAAATGTATGATATATGACATCTTTTTCAAAAAAACCCCCACTTCATTCAAAAGATGATACATGAGTTGCATTGTGCTGTTACAGAGAAAAAAGGAAAACAGCATGTAGTGCCTACTGTCATTAATTCCATCTGCTAAGTAAGTTTTAATTGTTGGTGCCTTTCTTAAACTATGAAATTGGGAAGTAGCTTCTTAAGAGAACAGGTGAGTCACTGTGAATCAACAGTCAAAATGCAGAGGTAGTTTTACGTGTGATCATTTTCAGTATTGCAAGTCTTTTACATCTCTGATTTTATAAAAGAAAAACCACTGAGAAGTAGCACCCTGATTTGGGATTTGAGCCCTGCTCGTATTTTTGTGTTGAAGTAGAAACCTTATGCATGATAGTAGTGAGCTCTGTTTAGCTGTACAGTGCATCAATGGGAATCTGTTGGAACACGTAGATATCCAGCTTTGCAGCTTAATCTAAGGACTTTGTTGAAAGGGTTAAGAAGCAAGTTATAAAATTTTAAACTTTGGTAAAGGAGCAGAAGGGTTCTTGCAGCAGAACAGTGCTGGCAGATGCTTGTTTTGAGTCTGATAGCAGATCTCTTAACAAATCATATCTGCAAAACTATTAGGAAAGCCATAAGATCTGTCAATGTTATAGAATGTTGCTTATCTCTTTTTGGAGCTCCTTGAAGTGCATGGGATGTTAGAATTACAGAATATTGCTCCACATTTGCTTTGTATTTTAAAAACTGTTAACATATAGTATCATTTCAAAAAATATATGCAGATCATCCAAGAAGCTTCAGCAGATAAACACCAAGAGCATGTGCAGTTAAAAACACAAGCAACCCTTACTCTGCTGCTGTCTTGTCAGCAGCAACAGTGCATGGCTGATGTCTTGGAAAGACTCTTTTCCCCAGGTATGCAGCTCAGAAGGAGGAGATTCTATTACAGATTTTCTCCACCAGCGTTTCAGTGCAAATGACTTTCATTAAGTTCTCACACAATAGCCCAAGGCTTTTGAGGAAGGACTGGACTAGAAATTCATCACACATTGCCATATGTAATGTGCATTTAGACAAGGCAGTTTCCAAAACACTGTGGAGAACGAAGTACAAGAGGCATCTCAAACACTGAAAATCTTGGTCAAATTTTAAGCATTTTTAACTGTTAGAAAGATAATATCTGTGGAGGGAATAATGAGCAATAAGTAATCTGTGTTGAATCCATACTTGCAGAATGCAGTTTAACAGCTTTAGGTTTCAGCACACTCATTTAATTACTGGGTTACTGAAGATTTTCTCTGCTGCGGGGGTGTGAGTGTGTGTGTAGGGGAAACGTGGAGGTTTATACAAAGAACTGAATGAATTTCGGGGATTCTGCTGTCATGTTGCCTAAACAATCCCACTTTAGATTACCCCTGCCTTAGTTTCCTTCCAAGATTGTAAATAGGTCTTGCTAACACTTACACTTGATTATTTCAGTGTTCACTTCCCCTATGTGATTTAACATGCACAACCTTAATTATTCTTTTCTGGCCTAGGGAGAGATTTCCTTCCAATAATTACCTTCACTGCCCTTTACCCTTCTGCACATTAGTTTGTTTGGAGAAACATAGTTGCTCGGTAAGCAACTCCAAACAAGGCAGTGCCTGGAGCTGTCTTGGAAACATAAATTATACCTTTTAAATAGCATGTTAAGCTTCAGTTTGCAGAAACTCAACTACTAGATGTACTGAATTAGCAAGCTCTAAACACTTCTCCCTTAACCAAAGGCCTTATGAGTTCAGCAAGAAAGCACCAGTTTATATTGCACTTCAATACTGTAGTGGGGCAATACAGGTACAAAGGAAAAGACATTCAAGTTAGCAAATAACATGTGTTAATTCAACAATTTCTTTCTATTAGCAGCTATTTAGTCATACAGTATTTAAGTGTCAAAAGAGAATGACTCCTTATGAGATGAATGTGATGCAATGCTGCCAGACTGATTGCTCCTGTGATAGCAAAGAAATACATATTTAGTCTTGTGGAAATTTCTCAGGATTATGTCCTTCTGTTTGCCTCCCATGCCGTCCTTCCTAATACATAGTACGGATGAAAGAAAACACAAATAGTAAAGACCCACAGGAATAAAGTGCATAATTCTTTGTTAAAACCTTTTTTATTTGAAGTCAGTGGTAATTAGAAGAAGTATATGACTGATCATTTCTTGGTACAGAATTAGTTCTAAAAGTTTTTTCTTTTGAAACTTTTATTAATCTATAAGCTTTACAGAATTCAATCTGATATGTGAAAGGAATGGGGTGCTTTCCTCTTTACCGTGTTTCCTGTAAACAGTCCTTACATCATTATAGCTATTTTGTGGTAAATATAAAGAAAAGTAGCAAAAAGTTCCATTTGTCTTGGACCTTTGAATATTTAATGCTCTTATTAACATGGAATAATTATATAACTCTAGTATAATGAATAAACTGTTCTGAACTTGAGAAACTGTTCTGAACTTTAAATCACATTGCCTTCTTCATTATATCCTGGTGTTTGTTCAAAAACAGCCAAAAAGCTTTTCTCATCTTTTTCTTTAAGGTAGTCCCTAAAAGCTCTAATCTGATCAGTTGATGGATTACCTGTCCCTTAAATAACTGTTAAAATAAACAACTATGTCTGGTTTATACCATTCAGATTTGGTAGTGAATATAAGATGTGTTGATAGTTATTGCGGAATTTAACACCATAATTGCAGAGCACTACTTCATTTCTGGTAGCTTAAATATTGATGTTAGTAGGTGTGTTGTATTAAAAATGAGAAGAGGTTGTGGTTTACCAGTTTCAATAAAAAACCTTTTCACCCTCTCAACTTCCACGGCATAATTTCTTTTTTAATATTCTTGTCATAATTTTTCTGGTGATAAATTGGAAAAATTGGTGTGTTAGTGGCAGTAAATGATTAAGTTGTTAATGAGGAAACAGGGTGTCAATAGCACTAAGGTTTCTGTATTAGGAGCAGGTTTGAAGCTGCGTGACAAGTTTTACTGGCCCCAGTTTACTGATTCAGAAAAACTCATAGCCTTTCAAGGCAGAAGAAACCAGACTTCTTTGAAAAAGGCAAGAACAAGACAAACCAGATCTTTTTATTAATGGAGCTTGGGAAGGATATGTTTTGTCCACCTTGTATCCATTATAGTTGTCTCAATGTCAATTTACCTTGATCAGTGGACTTTAGTAAGAGCTTTGCCTATAAGATAGCTATGATGGAGTAAAAATATGCCTGTGTTTGTTATGTGGAGATAGCTGAGGAGGTAAGTGTTCACAAGCCAAATTTTTTCTAGGAGTTCATGTGTAAAAAGCATATTGCTGAAAAGATGCATGTGCTGTTTCTGTCTATGAGCAGGCTAGAAATACAGGCAGATTACCTGATTGCCTTTTGTGGGTTGCTTGCTCTTCCCTCACACATGAATTAGATGTGTTTATATAAAAATTGATCCTATGTACATGATTAAACTCGACAAGCCTTAATCTCTGTTGCAAAGAGTGTGGACTGGAGAGTTAACGTGGTAGGTCTTTGTTTTTCATGTAAATACTTGCAGTGTTCTGCTTGCATTAAGTATGTTGATTTTTTTTCTTAACAATTTAGCGATTAAAATCTGCTCAGTTTTGTATAGATGTAGTCATTTAAGTACTGAGAACAGAGTTAAGCTGAAGAGAGAACGTAGCATTTTCAAGGAAATTACTAGTAATAAGTGCTTCTTTGACCTCTTATTTATAATTGCAAGTGATGGCTATAGGTTGTTCTTGGCAGAGGGTTTCTGGAAAGATTTCATATGCTTATGTACATTTTCCTTAAAAATTGGAAAACATAAACCTATAAAAAATTAGTATATTTGATCAGCAATGGTAAGTATTATTATTTTTATTTTTTGTTAGGGCAGAATCCAGAAGTCCAGAGCTGTCCTACTAAATTTGGTTAGCACAACTATCCAGTCTGGGACACCATTCCTAGCTAACGAAGTCATGCTGGATAACTTTTGGGGGGTTGTTTGGTTTCATATTTTTTCACAGAATCACATCATTGCTAGGATTGGAAGGGATCTCTGGAGGTCATCTAGTGCAAGCCCCATGCCAAGGCAGTGTCACCTAGAGCTGGTGACACTGGAACACATCCAGGTGGATTTGGAATGTCTCCAGGGGGAGAGACTCCATGACCTCCCTGAGCAGCCTGTTCCAGTGCTCTGCCACCCTCAATGAAAAGAAGTTCTTCCTTATGTTGAGGTGAAACTTCTTGTGTTTTAGTTTGTGGCCATATTTTCTGGTTTGTGTTGGTTTTGTTTTTTGTTTTAGACCCCTGTAGTTTAGACACTGAGCCATTCAACCAGTGAGAGGCAAAGCCTCACCCTTGTGTGGGCTTTAAGATGCATGGGCAGGCTCGGTCTTGCTTTGCTTTTTTATACTATATTGCAGTGGCATATTTTTGCATTATATTGCAGTTTTATCAGATGTTCTTGGAACATTTTTACCACCTTGATATGAATTTGGCTTGTAGCCTATGCATTGGATGTACTTAGGATGATATTTCATGCTTGTGTTTTAGACTGTAAATTACTTTTCTTGCTCTTCGCTGCTAGAGCGGAGTCCCTCCTGAACTGCTGTGGTAAATAATCACAGAAATTGTCAATAATGTAACAGAACATGAGTGCAAACTCCTCCTTGATCAATGCTGAACTCTGTCAAGGTCAGTGATACAAGATGTTCTGCTAAAGGCTTGTGAACAGGCTTTCCAGAATCGTGTACTTGGAGTTAGGCCTTCAAACCAAGGCATGCAGACATTGCTGTGTTTTTTTCCTCCTTATCTTTTAGTATAGTTACATAGTATTTTCTTGTAGGAGGAAACAGGAACACCTATAGGACAGGTATTATTATGTATTATTTGTTATGGCCTTAATTCAGTGGTCTAAGGTAAAGACTAGAAAGATGTTTTGGTGTATAATACCAAAGTAGTCTGATCTTTGAAAAGCAAAGTCACTGAGTACCATTAGTTTACCGTTCCTGAAAGACAAGTTACTTCCTTGGTTATGTGAAGAAAATTAAAAGAAGCTGACTCTTTGGTGTATTTTTAATAATATCTAAGCTGATTTGTACCCAGTTGCATTTTCATAAAATTATAGAATGGTTTGGGTTGGAATGGACCTTAAAGCTCATCTTGTTCCGATGCCCCTGCCATGGGAAGGGACTTCTTCCACTAGACCAGGTTGCTCAGATCCCCATCCAACCTGGCCTGGAACGAGGGATCCTCCAGGGGTGAGGCATCCACAGCTTCTGGGCAACCTGTTCCAGTGCTCACCACCCTCACAGTAAAGAATATCTTCCTTCTATCTAATCTAAAACTAATCTCAGCTTGAAGCCACCCCCCTTGCCCTGTCACTACGTGCTCTTTTAAATAGTCTCTCTCCCTTTCTTTTGTAGGCTCCCTTCAGGTACTGGAAGGCCTCAAAGGTCATCCCAAAGCCTTCTCTTTTCTGGGCTGAAGGCTCCCAGTTTTTGCCTAGACACATGCAGTTTCCTTTATAGCACGTGGTGTTTGTTAAAGGGTGCCTGCTGGACACATAGGTAGTGTAGAGAGTAGGATTTCAAACCATTGCTTTTGGTGTTCCTTCAGATAGGTGTTTGTAATAAAAACGTCTTTGTTCTGTTCTGTTTTGTGAGGTTTCTATCAATCATAGAAAGGCTGTTCCAGTTTTCTTGCAAGGGGAGAAAGTGTTTTCTTAGAGATTACCAGAGCTTCACCCTGTGGCTCTCTGGCATGAAAAATACCCTGTGCTAATGCTTTTGGTAGTGTTTGGCTAGACTGGCCGGGCCGGTGCTCCTGTGAGGAGCTGCCTTTCCCAGGAGCAGGGCATTCACACCATAATGGGCTGAGGCAGTGCATTCTGCAGGACTCAGGCCGTGCCTGGCCGGGTGATGGCTTTGTTAGGTGGTGGTGGTACCTGGTGCTCCCCACCCACCCCTGTGCCCTTCCCCACATGCGCTGCATGCTGCTTGGGCTGCTTTGGAGTGGGAAAGGATGAGATGACTAGGTTTCCCCCAGCCAGCCTGCATCTGTGAGGATGATATTTCAATAGTATTTTCTTAAAACTGTTTAGTTTCCTCTTTGTGGCTCAAATATTGCAAGTTTCTATAGCATTTCTGTTAAGCAGAGTCTGCCTAGGCTGCGAAAAGCAGAGACAGTCCTCAAATGTCCTGTTTAATATACAAACATCAGTATTGCATCAGTTTGGTCCTAAGTAATGGCATACAGATTACCTTCATGCATATTAAACGCAAGCAGATATTTAATTGTACACAAAGCCACTTACCCATCAGGGTTTAATACCTTAGCCTTCGCCAGCTCTATTTTCAAACAATGCCAGTGTGTCATGTGCAGTCTCAGCATTACCCGGTCCCTTCTCAGCTCTGCGTCAGGATGCCCAGGGATGTTTCATCAACATGCTTTGTTCCACTTGCCTTCGTTTTGGGGGCTGCTGTCTTGTGGAGGATTTGAGGGAGCTCTTTGCAGTTGGGCCACTTTTATGACTGCCTCTATTTCTTTTTTCTCTTGGCATAGCAAGGGATGTACAGCAGAGAGTGGGAACAGTAAGCTTGAACTTCTTGTTATTGGCGATAATATTTAAAAGCTAAAATGTAACAGTATTTCAGTTGTGAATACATGGAAATTGTGTGTACTGCTTAATGTGTTTCAGAAATCCCTGTTACTTTTCTTCCTTAAATACAAGAAAACAGGCGTGTAATGCCTCATTGAAAGGAGCCTGTAGGGGTGCTTTGTGAGGGTCTTAATTAAGGGCTTTGAAAGACTAAACAAAAGGAAAAAGAAAATGCTACAGGGTTATTGTTATTCCAGCCCATTGGCTCAGAGAGCTGACCATCCATTGGTGCCTTCTGTCCTTTTGGGAGCTGAATGACACTTTTGTTCGTGGTTAACAGAGGTGAAAGAAGCCAATTATTGGCTGTCTTTTCCACAGGGCAGCTGCAGACGGATTTCACTGCAGGCAAATATGGACTCTTCTGCCACAAGGATGGTTGTGATGACAGTTATTTTTGTGGAATTGTATGAAAGAAAACAGAGTCTCCCCCACCCCCCCCTTCCAGTGGCTTGTAGATGTTTATTGAAAACTACTGTGAATATGCTGGTATGGAATGGGAATGTGTGAGGGACTGGATTCCCCATGCAAGCAGTGTACTCGGCTTTTTCTGCGGGTGTATGAGTGAGTGAGGTTTTTAGGGCTTCTTTTTCTCCTCTTACTTTCTTTTTTTCTTTGAAATTGCAGTTGATTGCAGCTGTAGGGTTTTTCCAATTGGTGTGCAGTGTGCATTAACCCTCTTATGACTGCCAGCTCAGCTGGCTCCTTTGTGTGCCATAGTGTTGGAGGGACAACCTATGCAGGTTAGTGGGAAGCCCTACAATGGCAAAATACAGGTCTGCATGCCATTAAGGACCTCAGAAGGGGTCTCTGTGACTGAAGCTTGTCACCCCTTCTCCCACATTCCTGTTGCTTGGTCCAGTACATTATAAAAACCTTTTCCCAAAACTCTTTCTTTTATAATTTAAAATTTACTCATTTCCCACCAAATTTTCTGTGTTTCAGCCTCTAGTTGTAGTTAAATGTGTGATGAGACTCAGTTGATTAAGAACCAGTTTCACTGACTATTTGGACTGTCTCTTCCAGTTTGGGGCAATTTTTGAGCAAGGATCCATGTCTCAGTCAGAGTTGTTCCATCTTTGTTACACTGGAAGATTTCTTGTCATGTTAGCTGCTCAGCAGGCCTGTCAGTGGTTGGAGTAGGGTGCTTGTGGTGGCCTCTTTGCATTTAGGCATAGTTCATAATAGTATTAAATAAAAGGAAAAAGGTGATGTTCCTCATCTTACATGGTTTTTTGCTGCAGGTGAGAGGAGAGTCTGCCTTTTGTCCTCAGACCTTTGGAGGTGGAAGTACTATGAGTACATTCCTTCTTCATCGTGCATGGAGAGGAGTTTTTGTGCTTTCAGTTGGTTTCTTTTTATCCAAACTGTTTATTTTCCTTCACAGATTTTTTTTGCTGCATGGCTTATTACCTACAGATGGGACTGCTCCTGCCAAATTTCACTGTACTGCTAACCCACATTGACTGAAGTTAGTTGTGCCCCCCATGAGCTTAGCATGGTGCAGGCAAGGCTTTTGAGCCCTTAGAGGATGGTGACTGTGAGGCACTTGTCATCTGGGGGCAGTGTCAGTGGTAGGGCCACTGAGAAGGAGAGGTGTGTATGTGTGTCATGCTGTGCAGGGTCACAGGGAGCAGCTCTGCTCTTGGGAAGTGACCAACAAGAGTTGTGCTTTTTCACAAGGCAAAAAGCATACATGAATTCTGCTTTCAGAAATGAAATTATTAGCTCCATGATAAGTCTGATAATAACAAGATAATTCCTGTCACTTTTTATGCAAGAAGATATAAAATTTGGTTTGAATGCTCCCTTGATGTCCCTTGTTTGGTCCTTTATTGTGAAGTGGGAGCTAAACCTGTAACTCTTCTCTAAGAGTATGCTGACAGATGTTTTGGGCAGCTTTTGTTTCAGTTCATGTCTGAGGCTTACTGGAAGCTAAGGTGGATGCCCAACCCATGTCTTTATGTACATAAGGGACTTGTACATCCATCTCTAATCCAAAAAAGAGATATGTAGCTGAAACCAGAATAAAGATCAAGAAGCTTGTAGCAAGTTATTAAGGCTGTTTGTATTCTATTCATCTACACTCCTTGTCAATAGGCAGCAACCCTCACTTTGCTGTTTGTTAAAGGAATCCTTTCCTGAGAGAAGTACAAGGGTTGTATTTTGGCACACATGAATGCTGCCACGTGAGAAACTTCAGGCAGACTTTATCCTTTAAATATCCTAAAGTGGGAATCACTCTTACGTTAAAATGCTGTGCAATAGTTGATGACAAAGAACTTCCAAAATTTTCATTTTACATCTCGTCAAAACTACTCATGCTTTGTCAGCTAATTTAAGAGGCCTTGAAAATTGCTACACAAAAGCATGTGTGGTTCTAAAAAGGCCATTCCAGGTGCTGCCATGGAGCCTATTTTGGCACTAGGAAGCTGTACTGTGTGCTTTTAGTTTTCCCACAGTGTATAGATAATTATAGTGCTTTTTGCCAGAAATAATTTTTAGTTACAGCCAAGTTACATGTTCTGTGTAATTGAAAAAAATTCTTAAACGCTGAAGCTCTTGTGTATAGGTTTGGACTAATTGAGACCTTTACATTTTGTCATCTGGCTTCATCATATCAGTGACTGTGTTCATGCACCAATTTTGTTTTGCTTTTAGTCTTCTAAAAATGTAACTCTTGCCCAAACTTTTGAGGCTCTGGGTGCTTTCTAAACATAGGGTGGGACAGACTGGAAGACCAAAATAAACCAGAAGATGAATAAAATGCAAAATACTTAAGAGTTACTAAAGATAGCATTTTTATGAAACTGGATGTGTAGCTGTTTATGTTCTGTTTTTGCAACAGCAAAAACACCCAGTGAAACTGCAAGGAAAGGTTTTTACATGAATGTATATGTGTGCAGTGATAGCAGTGCTTTTCTATCAGTAAACAGATTTATGTGCCGGGCTGTGTCTTGACAGCTCAAAAACAAGGGCAGCATTAACCTCCTCCTTCCTCATAGAGATGCAGAAAGATTATTCTCCTTTGAACCAGAGGTTTGGGAAGGGAAAGCAACCTGCCCAAACCCACGGAATGAGTCTCTGCTGGGGCAAGTCGCTGAACCTCGCTGGTCTTTGTCGGGAATTGTAACGGGGCGCTTTTGGTGTGAAACATTTGTTGTTAGTAAATCCCGTGTTGCTGGGTGGAGAGAGACGTGTCCGTGTAGTCCAAAGGGCAAGTGTGGCTCCTGATGCTCCTGTTGAGTTTTATGGAATTGCCCTTGAAGCTGTTAAATGGAATGAAACTTGCCTTGTAGGTGTTGGTGGTTATGCAGCAGAAACCTGAGACTGGAGCAGGGCGGGGGGACCCAGATCTCATTAAACTGGTTAGATTACATACTTTGCTGATGTTCCGAGTGTTTCAGCAATGGTTGTTCACAGGAGGTTTTCGATAAGGAAAAAATGCTTGAGAACTTCCTCAATAGTAATGAACAAAACCCTGTCGTGTGGAATGTTGGTGTCAGGTTTAGCAATATGTACTTTAACTCAGATCTGTGTTAAACTTGGGACTGACAACTCGGTGAAGAAAAATCAAAGTTGTTTAAAAACCACATAGTTAAACTCGGTGATTGATGGTTCAATATGACTCCCATGATGGTAAGGACAATTGATACAACTGGCCTATTTTAACTTCTTTGCAGATACAGTGTTAAACTTTATTTACTTAAAACATGATAGATATCAAGCCATCAAACTCCTTTAGGGCACCTGGTGTTGACCTCGTTGAAGGCATAGCTATATGTTATATTTTCTCTTAGTATGAGATTCCCACTGTCTTCCTCAGTATTTCTGCTCTCTCCTCTTACCACAGGAGTCTGCTGCTTCATAGCTGGACTGATATGGCTATTTCTGGGGCCTCACTGTGTAGTAGACAGCTAACCCCTGGTTTAATCTGATTAAAAAGGGGATAAAATAAAGTAAAGGCCAAAGCCCAGAAATACACCTGCAGGGTGTATCTGGCTGAAGCCTTAAGTGTGTAATCTGTTGCTGTGTTCTTCTTTTCCCTAAGTGTGGAGATTTATGGTTTAAAAAAAAATTAGAAATCTTTCTGCTTTCCTTTACTGGCTTTTACAAATAATCTCAAGGTTTACCAAAAACTGTGGTTGTAATGCATGGTTTTAGATGTGTGTGTTTTGAGCAAAGATGATCTTCCTTTGTATAAATGGTTTTAAAAAACTTTAAAGTCAGAGGATAGCTGTGATGTAACCATGCTGAAAGCTTCCCTACTAGGAGTGTGGGTGGTAGCAGGAATGCAAATTGGTTACAGATCAGGGATGTGGATGATCCCATTTGGTTTTGTCCATGGAGCTCTTCGTGATCTTGCCCAGGTTGGTTATTTGCATTTGGTGATGAACACTCAAAGGTGCAGGAGTATCTCGGCATAGACTTGTCCTCAGACTGCTTGATTAGCGTGCCTGTCTCACAGTTTGATTTTTTTTTTTGTACTCAATTCCCTGGCAGTACTGTATTCCACAGAGTAAATAATTATGAAACCGTGAATAATATGTAATTTTACTCTCTGCTGTAAATAATCTCTATGTAAATCTCTTAACTATGTAAAAGAAATAGTTCTGCACTGAAAGAGGTTTTGTTTCCTCCTCCAGTTTACAATAAGCCCTTCCTTTAGCCTAATCTGCACCAAGAGTGTGGCTCTTAAAAATTAACTGAAAAGCATGTTAATTTGCACTATATTCCTATTCTGGGATAGGATCGCTTTCATAATAATGCAGTGGAATTTTTTTCTAGGTTGAATCCCCACCATGTGTCAACATAGGCCATTAACCGTATGTGTGATTGCTTAATGGCTGGCATGCAGTGACTCAAATACCAGTTCAAAATAGGGCTTTGCATACAAGTATTGTTCTCTCTAAGATCTTGATGATGGCTTGATTGGCACATGAATAGGGTACATTAGAGCTAGTTACTGTGTCTGAAAGAAAGCTAAGACATCATGTTGGAAGGAAAAAACAAAACCCAAAACAACAGGTTGATGTGGCATGGGAAGGAGGAGGTAGGAGAAATAACTTAGAGATGTGGTGGGGGGAAAGAGGGGGCTGTCATTTCTCTTGCAGGAACAGACCTGTCTGAAATTTTGGAGCTTTTCTGTTGCTGTCAGTAAAAATGTTGTAAGTCCTGCTTCAGCAAACTGCTAAAAGCTTTACTGGAATCAATAGGATTTATATATTTTTTTAAAAAATATATTTATTTATTTATACTGAAAAAGGGCTCTGTGTACCACTGTGTCCGAAAACATCTGATAACCAAAATCCCCTTTAACAGCCAGGGTCTGTGGGTAATCTGAAGTTTGGTTGTTTCCATGAGAAAGCAGCATCCCTAAGTGAGCTGTCACACACTTTCCAATTAGCTAGAGCCACAGAAAAGTGGATGAAAACGTTGCATATAAGCTTCTTGCATAGCAGTTAGAGCTTAGTGTCTTTTTGCTGCTTCCAAATGGAGAGAACCTACACAAACGACAAATTGTCAAAACCATCTCCTGTCCTGTTTTCCTGCTAAAAAGAAAAAGCGGGGAGGGAGAAGGGAAGAAAGGTAATTAATTAGTTTGGGAAAGAACATGGTGGGTAGGAGCTGGACATAGAACATGGGAGCAGAATTGGGCAACTGGAGGTGCTCCAGGCTTTGTTGGTGACTTTGGGCAGCTTTCTTCACCTCTGCGTGCCTGTTTTCCCTCCCATGCTGTTTGTTTCGTCCATTTAAGCAGCAAACTCTTCGAGGTAAGGAGTGTCTCCAACTGTGTATTTGTACAGCGCCAGCCCCGTTGAAATGTTGAACAGGGCCCTTGGCTTCTCGTTACAATACAAACACCAGATGATAAGACCTTGTGCTCATTAGCGAGATAACATGGGCACTTAGGAAATGGCAAGTGTATTTGCTGGGTGGGAATGCAACCTGTGTCTTTATTAGCCACTCACAGCATATATTGACTAAGGCTTTAAGTATTTAGATATTTCCTTTTTTATAAGAGTGTTTCCTGGAAGAATTAAAAAATGAAACATGCTCATAAATGAAAAATGGCATGACTGATGGGCTTTTTTGTGACTGGAGAATGGGCTGTGAGTACAGGTTTCTGTGCTTTTTAACTTTTGGGTCTTTGTGATCATGTCAGAGGCAGTAGGGACATACTTAAGATTGTTGGGAAGAGATGGAATCACAAGGAGAAAAATCTATATTAATGCAAAAGTTGGTTTAAAATCTTCCATTTTATCATTAACAGCTTTGCCCACGTTAAAAGGAACAGTCGATTAATACCAGGAGGAAGAAAATATGTTGACATGGTAGTAAGGACTGGAGATAAGGGATAGTTAATACTGCAGAGTTTTGGTTGTTGGCATACCCAGTGTGCCCTTCCCACTGGGAGATGGGCAGTATTGAGAGAACGTACATTTTTAATACAATACCTGTCTAAAATTGGGACATTGGGGTCCTATTACCATATAAAAGTTAGTATAGGTCTTATACTATTATGCTACTACCTTGCAGTAATAGATGTAGGTAGTACATAAAAGAAATCAATTTCTTAGCATGTTATTTAAACTTTATTTTGAACTCAAATATCGCTGCAAACTCAAACACTTTCCCAAGTGTAGGCTCCTCTGTAAACATCACCTTTGTCTGGTATTTCTTTGCTTCCTGTTCATGATTTCTTGCTGTTGGGGTTGGCATGTCTGCATGTAATGTATATCCTTGGATTTTAGCTGCACTCTCTGTATTCATAGTGCAGTTACTGTTCAAAGCAGTAGTTGTGAGGTGGTGCTCCCAGAAGAGAATTGTTTGTTTCTTGTCATCAGGTTAAATAAAGCAAAACACTACCATGAAATTTCTTTCTTTTTAATTGAATGAATTGGATTAGAGTTTTCTTGCTGATCTTCTGGGCTTTCCATGCTTTTATTGCATACTGAATACAATTGAGACATGGGCAGTATTAATGAAGACTCATTTACTCTGTCCCTTCAGTGGTTTTATCTTCATCCTGAAGGAACTGGCTAAGTGGGAAGGTAGATGTAAACCAGGGATGTATTTCAGCTCCTGCTCTCCCCTTGGGACTGTCTGCTGAAGGGTGTGATTTGGATGAAAATTATGTTGGTTTTCATTATGTGAACATGTTCCTACAAGGAGTTCGGCACTGAATGTATTTCTTTAAAACCGTGGCACTGCAGTGCAACTTAAATTAGTCTACCCCTGAGTTTCCCTGATTTCTTGGCTCCCTCTTGCCCACTCTTGTCTCCAGCCTCTCTGCCTTTCCCTGCTGCCACAACACCAGGAATTTCTCTTGGTTAACACAGATGTGACCTGGACCAAATTTGAAGCACTCACCATTGCCATACAGCTGAATATACTTCTCTCTCTCTCTCTCTTTTTTTTTTTTTTTTAAACTGGCAGAGAACCATTTGTCTCATATTCTAGAGAATATATGTTGCTTTGTCTTTATCTTCACCCATATTAACATAATCAGGTCATTATCCATGTATCAATGATCCAAATGGTAAAAAGTGGCTGATTGCTGAGTATTTTCCAGTGTCGTGTTGACATGCATTTGCAATATCCCAGTTAATTTAATGTATTTTCTAAAAATACTACCAGCCTCAACTTTTCCTATTACTGCTGAAGCTGGATCATAGTTACTACCTGGGGAATTTTATATAAGATTAAGACCTATTACCTAATGGTTTTGTGCAAGTAGGTAGGAGGGCTTTATTCAAATATAGATAGCTCTGCCTAAGTAATTTTCTAAGTGTTATAATTAAATAACTCAGTGGCAGAGGGCCCAGACCTTGGAAAAGACTGAATGGAGCCTACAGTATTACATGCTATTATCTATCAGCAAACAGGTTAAGCTTGCTCAGAGGCAGTATTTTATAGGATTTTAAAGGTGCCTTGTTGAAACATGATCTTCTCTCCTTCAACCAACAATTCTCTCTCTTTTTCTCTCCTTCCCTCTCCCCTATCCTTTCTAAACTTCACAGAGTCAAAAAGTAGATAGCTATTACTGAAGTGTAGAGAAGCACAGGATTGTTGATTTTATTTTTTGAACAGCCAATCTCAATTTGGTTTCATTAGGATAAAATTTTCTGTTTCTGTAGCTAGGTATTCCATGGTTTTTTGGAGCTTAATATATTTTTTCTTTTTTACCAAGTGGTGTATTTAGGTTGTTGGCTTGCCTTTGAATGCTGTGTGTGTGTGGTGGGAAGGTTCGTGTGCCCCCAGCTCAGTGCAGATCCAAGTGTTGAGAGATGAGGCTGCAACACAGGACAGAAAGTGTAGCACTGGCATCTCCTGTGAGTTTTAGGCAATGTGACAGCACACCAGAGCTGGGTAGTGAGGAAGGTTTCTTTGCCTAAAATGTGCACACCTTTGGCTAGGGACATGCAGTGAAGAATGGTAGGTATTGTCATAAGAAAAGACTTGGAGCTATATGTCCCTCAGTTCAGAGAGACTGGCATTGTTTTCCTTTTCAATGCCCATCAGTTATTGTGGGTCACTTGCTTTCATTCTCTGCTTACATCTTGGGCTAATTTATCTATCATTTTGTTGTCCTTTCTGTCCCACAGGAAGTCTATACTTCCCATTTCGTGGTCCCTCTTTGTTGTTACAGCTTTTCTTCTCATGCAAGACTTACTGTTCCCCTCCTCCTTTAAAATGAGAGAGAAGGCTACCTGTGCCTGCAGGAGACACTGTGACATGCTGTGCATTACATCTCATTCTCTCTTGTGTGATGCCATTGATGAAAGCTGTGACTGAAGCCACTTTCAAAAGATAAGAGTTTCTATTTTTAAAATGTGAGAGAATTAGTAAGTTGCTATTCAAGAGACAAAGTATGTCTGCTCATCCTGAAGCCTGGGGAAGTTTGGCTTTGGTTAGTGGTAAAATAAAGAATCCTTAAAATAAATCCAAACAACCAAAACTTCACATGAGGAACTGTAATTCTTGCATAGAAGGAGTATAATAAAAAGTTTAAGTGCATTATATTTCCTAGTTCATGTTTCTGAAATCTCCACTGCTGGTTGATTAAAAGTGATTAAATCTCTGGCTTTGTGCAAGATGAGATGTGATGCTCTGTGTTTTTTACTGTGTCCAGCAAAGATGCTTTCCTCTTCCAAGGAAAATGGACAGAACAGCTTTAAGTGGGGGGAAAAAAACATCTTTTCATTTTCCTAAGGGAACAGAAATCTTATTTGATGCCTGTTTTCAGTAGAGGGAAGTTTTTGTAGCTTTTACTGTCCTTGCCAGTTAGTGTAAGTATTTTTAAAGACTTTAAAGTGTTTCGGTGTTAGTTTAGCTAAGTTCCCTGCTTTCACCTAAGCTGCAAATGAAGATTCAAGTGGTTGTCAGAATAACCTGAAGAAAACACTTAGCAGACTGGAGACAGCAAATGACTGCTGGAGCACCATGGCTTGATTTTTCACCTTTTGCCTTTAAAAATTAGTATCTGCAGTACCTGGGATGGCAAAATAACATTTACAGTAGGTTTCTTCAAGCTCCCAGTTTTAGTTGTTTTCCGTAGTACCTTCCTGGAATAAGGACAAAGCTTCTGAAAGAGAGTGAGAAACTTTATTTAACATTCAAAACTGCAGCCATGGCAGCAATAGCATTGAGGAGGGAGTGCAGTGGTGTTTGTTTTCTGATGTTACCTCTCTTCTACCTGAAATGGTGAAACTAACTGTAACTATAAGGCTGTGATTCATGTTATCCCCGAGATGCAGCCTCTTCTTGCTAAAGATGTTACCACCTTCGGCAGCTCCTCATTTTAGATTCAATGCCAGCTTCTCGCCCCATCACGCCCTTCAGTGTTTCCAGGGATGGGATATCTACCACCTCGGCCTTGGTTAAAGTGGGTTAGCTGGTGAAGGGTTAGCCTGGCTGCTTAGTATAGATAAACAGTTACTGGCTACCTGGTGAAAGGTGCAGCTCTGCTTCTCCTTCATTTTCCTGATCAATCTACAGTGCAAAACCATGGTATTACTGTCATCTTCCCTCTCTTAGAGCTGTTGTGTCTGTTTTGCACTTTCTGGGGAAAACCTCTCAAATATAAGTGTAGGTCTGAATTCAAATTCAAGTCAGAGCTGTAGTTTGTTGGGCTGACAAACCATACTGGGGAGTTGCTGGAAGAACAAGAAACTTAATATAAGCCTTTAAGATACTGAGTCTGAACATGAGTGTACCAATAAAATTTAGGGCAAAGGTAGGGAGGTTTTGGTGTTTTGCTTGTTGGGAGTGTTTTGTGCTTGTGTGTTTGGTGGCATTCGAAAGGTTTAGAGATGTTGTGCTGTTTTTAGGGGACTTTAATCTGGATGTAATAACCTAGTCCATTGTGGGTCCTTTAGCTTAGTCCTGCTGAAATGGGGCCTTAGGCAACTGCTGACATGATTCTTCTGTTGTGTGATAGCATCATTCCTATGGACATTACTAGAGGTTGAGAAAGTACTATTAGTATTCATTTTGTTCATTCTTAGAGCTTTATTTTATATATTAGGACTTTAAATGAGATCTGGGCTCATAGACCTGAGGTCTTTTTAGTAGAAGTGGAGGTACAGGTAGAGTAGGACAGTTTCCCAGTGGAGATTTCTTTGCCATGTCTAAGGCACATACTAATATTTTTCTTTATTAAATGGACAGCCTTCTTGATACTGCATAGACTTTTTTTTTTAAATTTTAAGAATAGTAAAATTACTATTTTCCAAAATATAAGTAGGAGAAACGTGGCAAGGGTTATTTTTGTTCTAGACTCTGGTTTTGGGGGATTATTTGTCATTATTTTGTCTAAATATGTGGTGTTAGTCCATTTTTGTTGCAATTTTTCTATTAATCTTGTGTTATTTAAAGTATCTTCTTAGAGAGTAGTTATTAAGCCATCTAATTTTAGTGACATGGGTGTTCCTAATATTTGTAAATTCTTGCACTGAAGCTGTCACATGAAAGGGGGGAGTATGCCTGACCCTTAGAGTGGGGAGATTTTCTCCACCCACAGAGATTTATTTGTCTGTTAGTGCCCCAGGGAAAATGAAACCCCATATGTCCAACCCAGTGTGTCAGGTATCCTGCACACAAACCCTTCAAACAGATTCACAAGATCAGGGTAACTCAATTGCCCTTTTTTGGGGTCTGCCAAGTAACAGCGAAGGGAAACCCCTCAGTAGGTCTTTCCACGTTATTTCACCGCTGGCAAACTGTCAGCACCTTATACAGGACTCTCTCTAGCACTTTACAGAATAACGCTGTATTAATGCAGATTGTGACAAGTTCACAAGGTTCATGGTTGTCGGTGACAGGGTCTAGCTGCAAGAACACACTTGAAGCAATCTAATAATACTGTAAAGCAAGCACAAGCACAAACTCTCAAACAAAACAACCTACTAATACATTATGGAGCAAAACACAAGCTCTAGACCTTAAAGCAGTAATCAGTGTATATAGTATAAGTTTCTGACCTGATAAGTGTCTCTAAAGTGGGACATGGGGAAGACAGGTTCAGCCCATTAGCAGATCCAGCAGCTTTGGTGGAAATCTTCCTCTGATTTTTCTCCATTTACTTCCTTCTTTCCTTTTATACTATTTCTTTAGGTTTAGGTGGAGTTTGAGTGAATCTAGTCCTGAGTGTTTAGTTGGGTGGTTGTCCTTGGCATCTGTCTTGGTGTGCAGATACGGCACGGTCAAAGTGTCACCATGTTCCTCTTCCTGCAGGATGTTTATGGAGGGAGGCCACAGTGCCTTCACATCACTCCCTCTCGGCTGCATCCTCTGTAACAGGTGTTTATCAGTGTTAGGGAACCTTTGTGACACATTGTGGCCGTGTTTCATCAGAGAAGCAGCAGCTGGGTCTCCTTCTGTAATTCTCCTTTAACTTTTAACCCTATCCATTACTCCACAGAGGCTCATGAACTAGTTAATATTTTATTGCCAGAGTATAATGCCTATGAATTCATTCTTCGAGGATATTCTGTAGAGTGAAATGAAAAGTATTTCATACCTATATTTATATATCTGTGTGTCTGTGTGTGTATAGATATATCTGAGCAAAGCTGCTTTTACATCATGTTTTGAATTAAACAAAAATTGTTTTAAAACTTGTGTAGTGATCATTAATAAACTTTGAAAGTTGGTGTTTTGATGTTCCCCAAAGTTTGTGAATCAGTGCTCTAAAGATTGCCTTATTTACTAAGTTACTAGCGTCTGTAATGAAGGCCAGTACAGAAACTTTATGATAATTCCAGCTTTTTAGCCAGACTTCATGATAAGCAGTCCCTAAAGATTGACATGATAAATATTATTGCAATTCATACTTGTGTCTGTTTTTGTTATAAATTCAGCTTCACTGAAAATAAATTTCAGTAGAATTTGGGTATATTGATGATGTTTCTCAAGGCCTCATTGTTAAGGTGATCTTTTTCATGTTTACATCCAAAGAATCTACTTCCCATATTGAAATTGTAGGGGCTAACACTTGGAGCTACAGGCAAAAAAAGCATTCTTTGCTAATTTCAGATCCCAGAGAAAGCAAAAATTGCTTAGAATTTGGATGTTAGCCATGCTGTATGACTGCATGGTTTCCATTGGCTTTGTTTAGGATTGCATATGACACTTCTGAAATTGGGCACTTATAGCTCTGGAAATTTCGAGACTGTTTCTTTCAGGTGGATGTGGTTTCTTTACCTCAGCTGTCCTATAGAGCTATCATGTTGTGCAACAAACGTGGTTGCAGCCAAAATCTTTGCCAAAGGGATGCATAGGCATTCTTAATGTACATTCTGGTGATACGTACTATTGACTTATTTTTACTACTGCCATTTAATATCATGTGTATGATAGTAGGGTTTTATATCACCTGAACAGTCTTTTGAGAGACTTGTGATTTTCTTGCACAGGTTACTTGTTTTTTAGGATTAGGGTCTCCACTCCCTTCTTACCCTTCTGCCTTTTTCATAAATGCTTCCCAGTTGATGCTGGAAGGGGATTTGCAGTCATCTGAGAAGGAGGGAATAAGCCTGGATGTGTGAAAAGTATGTATTTATGGCAATTTGAAAAATGTGTATGGGTGTAGGGAGCATAGAAGCTGCAGTCTCCCATGGAGCAGACAGCTGACGATTCATATATCTGATACTTTTATTTACTTTCCTGCACAAGAAGAAAAATGTCCCCCACAGCAACTGCAGCATCTCATGGTAACCAGGCTGCTGCTGAGACACAAAGCACCTCTGAAAGCATGTGGGCTGTAGAATTCAGGGATAACTCATCTCCAGCTCCTTCTGGACCTTAGTAAAGAGTCTCTTGTGCCATAGTGGATTTTCTTGGGCTTCTCTCACAGCTGGGTTTGTTTTGTCTGTGCTGGACCTTATTTTGGTCTCATTGCTCTTGAGTTACGTTAGTATACTATTAACAGCTGCTGAGGAATAACTCTCTTGGTTTACACTGGGAAATGAGGAATGAAGCTTTGGACTACTATTTAATAAACATTTAGTTTAAAGAAACAGTTGCCTCTAGATTTAATGTAAGAGTGCAGTGTTCGCGGTGGTGGTGTCTGGTGACCTGTGCTGCAGGACTGGGGCAGCAGACCAGTTGCCAGTTACTTGTTAATGTCAGCATGAATTCACTGACATCAGTTGACATTGTCAACTGCTGTGGAGAAAAAAAATCAGTTTCCCCAGTAACTGTGGATTTTTTTAAAAATTTCTTTTTTACTAACTGAATTCTGTTGTCAGTGTAAATAATGATTTTTTTTTTTTAAAAGAGTTATTTTAGACATTATGGTCTGGCAACAGGAGAAATAATGTGGGTACTGTGCAAGAAGTGGTTCAAATAGCTACTGCAACATTTTTGGCAGGTTACTGGACATGGCATTTGGTTCATCACAGCATGAAAGAAGGCACAAATGTCTTGAGACAGTTTCCTCAGAAGCAGCACTAACCCCTCCATGTGTTCCTTGCTCTCCTCAGGGGCCTGAGCCACAGCCTCCTGAGGTCAGCACTGAGTCCTGTCTGAGAGCCGTGGAAGATATCCTGAGTGTGATTGGTTTTGCCACCACAAAATAGTTCTTTAAGGATTTGTGCCCTTCCAGGATAGTAGGAAAAGTCTGAACTGATCTTTCTCTGCATCAGCAGAAATGGTGACAATTCCAGTTGAGTTATGGATGGGCTAAGAGTGTCTGCCCCAGCAGCAGGCAAGGGCTGGTACTTTATTCTCAGGTCAAGCTTTTTAGGCGTCAGCCAACATCTGCTGTCCTGCATGAAGTCACCAGCCCTTCAAATCTTCATGGAGGAGCTTCAGTGGTACTGGTTGGCTGTCAGTGAGATAAAACAAGGGGTTTGGCTTTGTTTGTTTGCTTTTTACCTGAATTGCATAGGGACATAGCACATAGATGCTAGAGAACAATGTGTGGAAGACAGCAAGAAGGCAGGGCTCTAGTAACAAGTCTTACTGAACTGCTTGTTAAACTACATATTAAAAAAAAAAGGGCAGTAACAAAGTGGAAAGTAAGAACTTGGGTTATGTCATGAATTGTTAGGCAGTTACTAGTTTAATTATCAAACTGAATTGTTTTCGTGCTGCTTTTATTCACGTTGAGTAATAACTTGCTTCAGGACTGGATTATCTGAGATGGCTGTGTAGGTGTGAACTGAGGTGATGGCACCGAGTTTGCCACTTACTGCTCCTTTGTAAAGAAAAAAGCCAAGCAGGTCTGCATACCTATCATGTAAGCACTTGCTGCCGGCCTGTCTCTGCTCATGGACTCAGAATGAAATCTGCTTCAAACTATTACCTCGAGGACTTTCATAGGTTTTGTAGAAGGAAGACAAAACAAAGCAAAAAAACAAACAAGCAAAAAACCACACACACACACAAAAAAAACCAAAAAACCCCCCAAAAAAACCCAAACCCAAAAAACACACATGCACAACTCCCCACCCCGCTCCTTTTCTCCCCCAAAACCCCAAACAAAAAACCTGTGGTAGGGCTAGGACATGTTTCTGCTATTCTTGTCAGTTATTCTAGAAGTCTTATTTGCCAGAAGCCATTTATTAAGTCCTAATGCATGTATTCTTTTTTTTTTTTTTAAAGACACCACATGCTGGGTGGTCACAGTTTTGTTTTTTAAATGTTTTCTTACGCTGTGATTTTAGAACAGTCTTGAGTATCTGAGTTAAAACTGTGTGTACATCTCAGTTAGTGTACTGTAAGTTAGTTCTGGGGACAACAGAACTGTAGAGCCTCTTCCATGCATGCCATCCCTGTAGCTTCACAGTATTTATTTTTGTTTAGAGGGTTTGTTAAAATTTATCAACTTCCCTTTTTATAGGTCTTTGCTATAACTGGATTCTCAAATTACAGTGATTTGGAAGTTTAGCATGCAAATTTCTAGAAAGGGGTACAACTGTGTGATGCTAGAATGTTTTGGGGTTTTTTTCTGTTACTGTATCATCTGATTAGGCTTTCTTTTTCTCATCCTTTTCCTAGATTTTAAAAATTCCTTACATGTTATTGATAAAACTGTATTTCTTCTTCTCCAGAGATATCAGCATGAATAATATCACAAGGCTACCAGAAGATGCCTTCAAGAACTTCCCCTACTTGGAAGAGCTGTAAGTATTTCACACATTAAAGTTTTGCTACGACATGGTATGGCTGTGTAAAGTGGAAGGTGGGTGGAAAAACAGTGTTGAGTTGGGCTGTGAACAGAAAAAGCAATTACACTTTAAAAATATAATCCTCTATATGTTTGGAAACCGGAACAGTAAATGCTACTTACAAGGGACTTTTTACAGTAATTATTTTAATCGTGGCTAGAGTGATGACACATACTAATTACAGTGTTATCCAAAGATAAGAGGTGTGTAATTATCATTGTTTCTGAAGGAGCTACAGAATACCTGTTGCATAAGTTCCATAAAATAGATGTTGCTTCATTTAGTGAGGAGCTGGCTTCCATTGTCCTTGTAGGCCATAGGTGCAGTGCTCACAAGATCATCCTGACCTATATCAGAAATTCAGCTTCAGTAGTACAGAGCTTCTTGTTCTTAGTTTCTCTGGCAGAAATTTTTTCTCTGCTTCCCATCCCCCTTTTGTCCCACTTTCTTTTTAGGTTTCATTTGTTTGTTTTAGTTAGGTAATACTTGGACTTCTGAATCCTTGAGCTGCACAAAGGCTCATGAGCCCAGCATTTTGCTGAAGTCTTACCTGAGATACCTTCGCAAAGTTGAAACATGCTTTCACAGTGTAGCCCTGAATTAGGTTGGGTTTCAGAGTCATTAAACAGGGAGGCAGCTTTGACATTCAAATACTGCTTTAGTAAATACTATTACATGGCCAGGGAATTGTGTGCCTTAGTTTCCTTATCTGTGAAGAGAGGGTAAGGGTAATGTTTCAACCTTTGCTAAAGGGCTTTGAGAACCTCCAGTACTAAGCAATAGATAAGACAAAACTACTGCAATTTGCTTTGCTTCTCTTGTATTTTCAGTGATAAAGTAGCATTTCTTATATTAAAGAGCATTTAATATGCAAAGTAAGGCTATCTCTATTTGTGACTTTAGCAAGACTAGAATTATGAATGCTCAGTTGAGAGGTTTTTTTAATAAAGGCACCCTAGGGAAAGAAAGCTCATTTCCCCAGAGATAAACCCTTATAAGGTAGGGAAGTGTTATTCTGACTTTACCAATGAGGAAGCAAGCAAAGAATGACAACCATTTGTAGAGGGCAAAAGGATAAATTAACCCTATAGCAAAACTGCAGATAAAGCTCTGCATGCACCCTTTGACTCAGGTTATCTACTAATACAACCCTGCACCTCATTGGAACAAAGATATTGAGAAATTAATAAGAGATGGATTGCCTGCTCCTGAAGAAAGGTTTGGGTTCCTGAAAGCTTCTCTAGTTTTCTTTTTTGTACCTCAGCCTCACTGGTTGCTCTAATAAGGTGTTCAACCTCTCCTTAGGATTTTGATCTCTCTTATGTCCTAGTAAAGTAGCAGCCACCATTACTAATGCACTTAAATACCTCCATTTTCCCTGGTTCTTAAGTAGTTTTGACTCAGGTCAGCACAACTGGAAAGCACAGTTGAGTGTATTTATGTTAGATGAATTGTGTGCAATATCTTATTTCATGCTTAACGGGTTCTGGTTTATTCCTTCTGATTTTAGGTATTGCTTAAACTTGCAATGCAGTCAAATGCTTCATGAAGGAAAATAGGTTTTCAGATGGTGCATTTGTGTAATTGACAGAATTTAAGAAAAGCTCTATGATATGAGTAGTAAATTGGAGGGAAAAAAAAAGGCCTAGGAAGGCTCGATAGGCTTCAGAATATATACTAGCCAGCATTCCCTAGGTACTTCATAGCATGTGTTGTTGTATGTTTCTATGTTTTGTTAGACTAGATTTGTAGTCTCCCCCCACCTTGATTTTTTTTTTAATTCTTCACAGTCATATTTCACACCAAAAGTTGGAAAAAAACAAACAATTCTCTTTTCCCAACTTAGATGACTATGGGAGACTTATTTTTTTTCCCCCAATAAGTAATTAAGCAATAAAACCTAACTGGTGGGTGTGCATATTGTGTAACTTCCATAAACCCTGGGGTGTGTCAGGAGGTAAAGAGAAAAGGCAGAGCCTTCAGCCATCATCTGTTGTGCTTATTGCCTAAGAGCCATTTGCTACATATACCTCTAAATCCAGCTTTTTAGTGTAAAAAAAAAAAAAAAAAAAGATAGCATTAAGCTCAGAATTATATGTGAACACCCAGAAGCTGTAATTCATTCTTAGCATGCTTACTTGATGTGTTAAAGGAACTTTTTTGGGGAAAAAAACCTCAACCAAACAAAAAAAACCCCCAACCCTCAACAAGTCAAGCCAGGTTCCCTTGTTTCAGTTCATGTTCATCTTAAATGGGAACATAATGAAGTAGAATCAATAAAAGCAGCTTCTCTTTAATAGAAATGACCAGCACAAGATATGGCATGTTTTTGCTTCATTCTGCCCGTTCCTTTTTCTCTATGGGACAGGGTACAAAAATCTTTCAGTCTTTATTTTTACTGGTT
The DNA here is from genome assembly GCA_035221455.1 of Xenops minutus. Lineage (NCBI taxonomy): Eukaryota > Metazoa > Chordata > Aves > Passeriformes > Furnariidae > Xenops > Xenops minutus. The sequence goes on along the minus strand of JAWWEE010000158.1, from coordinate 351,869 downwards.
GTGAACAGAAACAACTCTTGTACTTCCCACTGTACAACCACAATTTTTCTTCTCTACTCTATGATTTTCAAACTTTCTTCCTGGATTTTATTTATAGTTGAACAGATCCAAATTCTGACTGCCAGGCATTAACAAAGTTCTTTTTTGGCACACAAAGCTGGATGTGAGTCTCCATGCCAAAGAAAAATAATTTTAAGAAAAAAAGTTAAAGTGGTGTTGAAATCTGTGGTAGAAGTGACTTTTCCATCAAGTACTCCCAAGAATTGCATGTCTAAAGCAAATGAAAATCCCATAAACTAATGGGAATGCAGTAAGTACCCCCACCAGCGTGGACTCCAGTAGGTTTCCATCAAGGAGACAGCCCTAGACACCTTTATCTTCATACCATGCTGTAGCCCTGCCATTATCAAATGCTCTGGCCGATTAGCCCCTGGCATAGTTAATTAATATTGCAAAATAGTATCACAGAATTTAATTGAATGTAAATAGGAGGCAATTAGGTATATTGCATAGGCAACTGAGTTGCACGTATGGAGCAGCTGAGATTAAAAAATGGAGTAGGACCCACTTAAAACGAGGGTTGCCATTTCCTCAATGCAATGAATTATTTGGTAGACTGGAGAGACTTCAGAGGATCATTTTCTGAATCCTAAAGAGAAAGAAGCAAAGCACCAGACTTGGAAAAGCTGGCTGCTCGATTCAAAGGTGCCTTCTGCGTCACCGCAGGGGGAGTGAATGGGATGCTTGGCTGTGTGCATCCCATGCTGTTTTTAGACGGGCTGGGTTACCCGAGACACCCGCCCCAGACTGACAGGGCTGACGCAGATGGGAGAGCCGTGGCTGCTGTGAATGGCAGCTGGGGCCAGGTGGAGGAACACATCTGAAATGGCACTAAACGGCTGTGTTTAGGCAACTGACTCCCCAGAAAAGTATCCAATTTGCATGTATAATCCGAGGGGTTTGTACCTCTGAGATAGTAGCCTATCCGAGTATGATTTGCAGGTACAAGCAAAGGGATTGCAGCGTGCCCATGGGTGGAATCCACCCGTTGGGTTGTGTGCTCTGTGTACCCCCATTCACAGCCTCATCATGCATGTCACTGCATAGCACACTTATCATATGTCTGTAGGATTCTAGCACTATTTATAAATGTTATAAAAATTCTCCATGTCTGTGTAACTGATACCCATCTGGAAGTAATTTGCAAATTATTGAAATGGCAACGGCGAGAGTCAGTGAGGAGCAGACCACCAAGGGTTTTGCCTCAGCAGTTAATGACGTGTATTCTCCAGAAAATGCTAAGGTAAATATGCTGCAGCCCTGAACATGATATGGAAACTAAAAATCCTTGAAGAACTTGGCCGTGGTTTTCTAACCGCACCTTAAAGTATTTATAGAAAGCTAGAAGAGGAAAATATAGCTAGATAATGCAGTGTTTTTAGAAAGCAGAAACCATTTTCCAGGCTGTGTTATGTTTTGATGGCTTTTTAAAAGTTATCTGAATAGTCTGAGGGATTTTAACTATATGATTTCCATTTACTGTATTTGTGAATGATCTGCTAGATCATTCAGAAAAAGGCAGTTTCTAATCGAGGAAGGTAAATCAGAATGTTCGGGTTTTTTTCTTGTCCAGTTTTACAGTCTGCAGAAGTTTCTTCAGAAACCTGAACCACTTGAGTAAAGCAGGAGTATCCTTGACTTAATCACCTTTTAACCTCATTTTGATTTCCACTCTTAACCCATTAAAATGTTGTTCTCTTATTTGCCCTGCACTCTTGGGCAAAGTTTAGATGATAAGCTTTTGGTTGTCTGGCTGCTGGTCCACGTGAGAGGTAGAGGACTACAAGCTGTCCCGTGTGTGTGGGTTGCCTGTGACAGAAGGATGTGTTTCTCCTAAGGGAAGCACTGGTCATTTCCCAACCAGTCAGCCTCGGGACTGGACTCTTGACTTCCTCCAACAAGGGTTAGGGAGGATGCTCTCAGATTGTTGTGATTTTGAGGACCATATCATGCCCAGTAATACTGCAAGGAAAACAATACCTCCTGAAAGCACCAAGAGATAGGAGTGCTCAGTTAACTTTCAGATGTGTACTGATACCAGGATCTGTTGTCGAGGTCTGTTTTGTTTCTGTTGTATTTGCTCATACGTGATATGAAACAGTCTCTCTTCTGTGACACTATCTTCAGATGCTGCTTTTTTCATCAGGCAAGGGCAAAACTTGGTTATGATTTTTATTTAATGGCTGGTTGAAAATGGTTGGGAAAATAAAGTAATAAAAAGAAGACTTAGGTCAATGGAGTTTTTTTCTGAAACACTAATGCTAATCTGCTTTTTGAGAGATGAATAAACAGTGAGCAAGAGACCGCACACATGCAACTGTAATTTTTGTAAGAAAAGAAAGAGTACTGTAACTGAGTATTTGCTCGACTATTTAATTATATCCATGCTGATTACAACACTTAAGAGGTCTTGCTTAAACATCTCCTTACCTCTCCTCCCCCAGCCAGAGCCTCTGATCATGGCTTTTAATTGACAAAGTATATTTTAGGAACATAAGGATTAATTAAAATGCATACTGGCAGTGAAAATGAAGTGGTTTTCTGCCATAAGGTTGTAATCAGGAAGTATCTGCAAGGGAAATGTCTGGAGTTATTTTCCCTCTTGACTGCAGCTGAAGATGACCACCTGGCTGAAATGGCACAGCTGCTTGCTTTTGTAGTATCAATTTCAGTGTGTAATTTAGACGGTACCCTTCCTTCTAATTTCTGCATCAGCACCAAGTTGTATTATCCTTGGGGAGGAAGGGGATTATAATTTCTTTTTTATTACCTGGGGTTTATGAATAAGGCATGTCTTGGAGTTATGCCAAGGCTGAGCTTTTAGTTCAGGATGCCTTGTCTTTCCTCACCTGGACGTGAAACATTTGATGGAAGGAGCTTTTTTTTTGTTCTTCAGTGTCTTTTAAAGCTAGGTCTTTCAAGGTAGAATGTTGATGAGATGCTGCAATTCCTTTATTTTTCATAAACATGAGTAGTCCCAAGGTTTGCAGTCAGAAGCCAGAGAGGAAGGACTTGTCTTGAGTAGAAAAGGTAAAGATGAATCTTCATGAGAAAAGTTGTCCTGATGCCTTGTGTTAGCTGACATGTGGTTATTAAATCTGTGGTTAAACATTTTCCTGTAAAACCCCATCCCTGTCCTTTCAGCCCCACCAGTGGAGTCTGAGGAATGGCTGAGAGGTTTCTTCAGCTGCTTTGTTATAGAGGCTGCCAGTGTAGATACCTTCTGCTGGTCTTTCAAAAATAGCTCTCTGGTGTTGTGTTGGAAGCTGGCAAGCACCCTTCATCCATCTACCAGCTCGGAATATTTGAACAGCTGGAGGAGGTGATTTCCTCAGTTGCTCCAGTTTGAATTCCAAGAGGTAAAGTTTTAATGAAAAAATGCAAGGTGTAGGTTTCATGTGTGGTAGCAAGTTAAGAGCCTAAGCTTTAACTTGACCAGCCAGCACACATTAGAAATGCTTGCTGCCTTGTGTGCACTGGAGGTTTAGAAAGTGCATTGGCATGCTGTAACTTGCACCTTCAAATTCTAGTCAAGACAAACCTTTAGGCAAAGACTCCCAAGTAGAATTAACCACAGTCAGCTAAGATATTTTTAAACATCACTTATTTGGTCTGCACTGGATGCTAAATGATGTTTAAAAACATGTTGGCCAACCTGTGTTTAATTAGCATTTTCTTATCTCTGGGAGTCCTAAATGAGTTTGATTCTGGATGAGTTCTAATTATGCTGATGCAAGAATAATATTTCTGTAGCTTAGAAGGCTCTTGCTCTGCTTAACAGTTGCATATTTTTTCCTGTTTGTGGGGACAGTTGCTAGTAGATTAAATTCAATTGTTTTTAGAAGATGAGGAAGTTTCTTTCCAGTTTCTGCTTCTACATATTAATTTCCAAAGTTGGCATGATTGTGTATAAGGATCCTAAGACTGGTTATTCTGCTGCAAGTACTTTTAGAGGACAAGGAAACTTTATCTGTCCTTTTCTTGGGTTTGTGTTCAGCTCACATGTGCACACACACATGCAGGAGCTGGCTTAGCTAAATGGCCTGGAGGCTGAACTTGCAGTGCTAAGCTTCAAGACCAGTCCTACGAGCCTGAATTTATTATGCTGCCTGAGCTGCCAGGTTGGGGCTGTGTGAAGGTAGAAACCAGATAAGAAACTTCTGGAGGGTGAGCAGTAGCCTGAGAAGCTCTCAGGCTCGGTCTTTCCAGGTAAAGTTCCCCAAATGGTGCTCATAGCATGCAGTCCTTCTCCTCCTTTATGTTCCAGAAATGGGAGTGTGGAACAAAAGATGAATGTGTGTGAGCTAGCAGGTAGCCAGTTCCAGGGTCAGGTGTCAAGAAGAGCCACTTAAGCTCTGCAAAAACCTTACATAGTCAGACGGGAAAGGAGAAAACCCAAATCTTATATGTTGAAGGTAAATGCCTTATCCTCTGGGAAAGTAATTGAATGCATTCTGTCCTCATAGTATCATCGTGTGACACTATGTTACCATACAAAGACATGGTGATGTCATTCTTTTGCCTCCTTTTCTCCCTTCCTTTTGAGTGTTTGTATTTTTGTATTTTTATTGTAGGTACTCTTGCCCAATTAGCCTTGTTAGATCTTATCTGGCACAGAAGTAGTAACCAGCACTCCTGTAAAGTTCTTTTCCTGCCCTTTCTATGCAGAAGTAAAATTCTGGATGGTTCTGTTAAAATATTTTCTCTTATTTCAGGTGGAAAAAAGTAAACAGTTGTCCTAAATCTGAATGAAAGAATCATACTGAAAATTACTCCCATGTCTCTAATGTCATTCATTGTGAAGATGTCTACAGAACCTGGGTCTTGCATTTACCCAGCTTGTATCTGAAGTGGTTAGAAAACTAGTAACAGAAGTTTAATTGCCAAATATATGTAGATTTGATCCACTTCCCCATTTTGCAGTGTCACTTGCTAGATGTGTGGTTATTCCAAAGATCCTATGCCTGCATAGCAAATGAATGCCAGGACAAGAGATAAGACTGTACAGACAGACCAAAGCAACTTTGAGGATATCAACCATAATTTTGTCACCTATATGTCTGACCATTAACGTTATTTCATGATCTTGGAAACCTGAGCATCCAAATAGCACTTCTGCTGAAAGAACAAATCTGTAGTTAACTCAGTTGTTGCATCCCAGTTGATCAAAACCAGGCTTGGTGGCTTTTGTCTCTGTGTCTCTGCTGTACAGATTAGGTAAGTGAATTGTATTATCACCTCAGTGACCTGAGACAGCTACCAAGGGAAAGGTCTCCCTGGCCTGGGGTAGAGCAGAGGAAAGTAACCACAACATAGTGCAAGATGTGCAAAGGCAAGCAGGGAGAAGAGAACATATTTTATAAAATTTATTTTGCAATTTGCTTTGGAAGTGAGAGAAATCAAGGTTGCTTGCAGCAACAACTCAGTATTACTGCTGTAGAATAGCTGTTAACCAGTTTCACAGTTGCTTATGTTTAAGATGTATATGTCCATGTTCAAAAATTTATGCAAACTTTTGGGGTTTTTTGCTGGAGAGTAATAGTTGGGATTAGAAAGGCAGCTTGCTTCAACAGCTCATAATGTATAATAATTGTTTTAGGTTATATAATTTCCTTCAGTGCATATGTGTTGTAGCCTGTGGGGTCTACTGCAGGAAGGTCTTGCCCAAATACAGATACTGCTTGAAAATTGAATGATAGAGCCTATTTTGCATGGTTGGGAGTACTTGCTTTCTTAAAAATCCACAGTAATTTATTTTCCTGTTAACAAAAAAAAATTTTTTTACTTTCTGATAGTCCATGAAAAGCAATATCATAAAGCCATATTTTGTCTTGTGGTAGATGCCTGTGACTCCTGGTGACAATTGAACCATAGAACTTATGGATGGGCTTAAGACTTTTCTTTAATCAGTCAGTTTAGTTTACTTAGACAGCTTTTCAGACGAGGGATGCATTTGGAAAACTAGCAATGACTTTAAAGCTCAGTATAACTTTGGGAAAGGTGTAAATGCTGGAAAGAGAAGGCACAGGACAAGAAGTGCTGGATAGAGTTGGTGCAGTTTTGGTGCTGTTTGTAGTCACAAGTCATCTTTTTTCAGTCATGATGTGTCTTGGCATGCATACTCAGAATTTTATAAATAACGGTTGAGGTTGTATAATACAGAAACTACTGCAAGAAAAGGAGAAGGAGACAAATCTATTTTCCATTAGCAGCAGCAGAAGATTTAGTTTTCTTAAATCAGTGTGGAAGAATTTGGAGTAATCTGTAGATTATTGATTGGTTTGTCAGGCTGCAGCTGACAAAAGTCCCAAAAGGGCTGTTTGCTAATCCCAGATAAGCAAAGCCAAACTTAGTCTGGGGACACAGCTTCCATTTAGCAGCTTCCCCTTCTGCAGCTGCCCAGCTTGGGCTGGAGCAGAGGTGTGTGCCCTTGCCAGGCAGGCCATCCATCCCTCTCTGGGATGCAGTGAACTATGCAAATGGCTCTACCTCTCCTAGAGAGCTTTAAACCTTGATGAATAAATTGTAGCACATAACTATGCATCATCTGTTAAAAAACCAATTCTGTTCCAAAATGACTGCTATTCTGGAATAGATGGAAACTGAAGCTCTTTTCTTAGATATGAGAAAATTTAATCCATGATGCCCAGCAGTTCTTACCTGTGAGGTGTTTTCAAAGGTTACTTTCGTTGTGGGAGGACTGAAGGAAAACTCAAAGTTTGTGTGGAAAGCAGAGAGAAGTTGGAAAAAGTGGATTTTAGGGACAGGCATGTAAAGATGACAAAATAGTTTGATTTAAGACAGCAAAAAGAGTAAAGAGATTGTAAAAATACAAGTGGAGAAGCAGTGGAATATTTTCCAATGGAATGAAAATAAGTAGGTAAAAGCTGGAGAGCTAAAAGAAGAGGTTGGGTGGGCAGAGAGACAGTGATGGATGGTCTGTGAGGGATATGGAACGTTCAGCCTTGACTAGAGCTTAAAATAGGAGTCTTGGGTCATACCAGAAAGCAGTTAATGTAGAAATAATAAATCAGGTGCTTTATTATGACATGTCAGTATTACAGTCTATGTCACTACTGAAATTTTTGGTGAGGAAGTAAAATTACAGTTGGTCCATGGAAAAAGCAGCCATTGTATTGTTACCAGAGACAAGATAGATGAGGCTATTAGGATCCCAGAATACCACCAAGATGGAAAAAACCCAAACCAACCCAGAATCCACAGCAAAAACATTTTCAATGTGAGTACAAGAGCTTCAGAAGGACAGAAGGAGGTGAAACTCTTTGCTCAAATATCCTGAGATTCACTACCATCTGGGATGCAAGACAAGCAGAAAGATTTCCAACAAGCTTGTGTTGCATCCTGTCATAATGAGAGTGATGGTTTTAATTGTTACAGGCAAAAATGTATCCCTGGGACATCTTCCCTAATTTTTGGAGTGACACCAGTGATTAACTTGGCTTGGTTAACGTGCAGCCGTATTGCCAGGCTCATAATTGCAGGACTTTTAATTTCCCAAAAAAGGGAAAACAGTCTTAGCTGCAGTGTCAGTGCAAGAAGCTAAGCTTGCTGTGTACTCTGGGAATGAGATACCATGGAAGCTTCTTCCTTGGCCAGATTGTATCCTGATGTCTGTAACAACAACAAGGTGTCCTCTACATCTGGAGATCGTTTACTGTGTCACTGAAAATAATGATTAGAGGGTATTGCTCACCCTCTAATGACAGGCTAGCAAAAGTATTTTGTCCTCCATATGTCCTACTCTGTTATTCTGCAGATCTTTAAATTTGTTTGTCCAAATTTTCCGAATTTTTATCCCATTGAAACATTCAATTTTTATTTTCTAAAGTAAAAATAGAGGACTACAACTTTGAATGCTAAGCATTACAAGACTGTCCCCCTAAGAGAAAGATACCTCCTGTGGTCATATAAGACAGCAGAAACCTCTGAAGGTTAACTTGGATGCACAAATTCAGGATACCTGCAGTCCTTGGCAGAGTCTCCAAACAAGGGGAGTCAGGACCAAGTTAGCAGGAAAACTCTTCGTCAGTGTGATACTCATTTACATCCCACTTTGGATCATGCCTGCTGCTTTGAGAAGTAAGAGACAGCAACTAAAGTTTTTGTGGCCTTGTAGCATGTCAGGACACTTTACAATGGTTTCTTTAATTCAGTCTTTACTGCCCTTGTGTCTTTACTTGGCTCAGTAGCAACTGATAGACTGTCAGACCAAGTTTCTAACCATTTCCACTCCGAGTGGAGGGAAGGATGGATGCTCCACTCCAGACAGTGTGAATGTAGGGCTGCATCCAGGTGCTGCTTCGTGGCAGTGTGGAGCTGTCCCACCACAGAGCAGAAGTTTCCAGCACTGTTCCCAACCACATTAGTGAGTGTTGCTACAAGGAGATGAAGGTTGTGTCCTTTCTGTTGTGCTAGAGTATTCTTCTTGGTGAAGCTGTGATTTCCCTTAGCTCATTTACTCTGTGTGTGGTGTGTGTGAAAGAAAGAGAGGTGCTATTAAAATATTTAATAATAAATATTTTGAAGATTTGCTGAAAGCTGGTAACATGGAAAACTTGAGTGGATGATTTCAGTGTCATCTTAATTTATAATGCTGTATGTGTGCTATACTACATGCTATTAATTTTTCAATTATCTCTTTAAAATGAACCTGGTTATGTAAAGAGAAACCTTTCCATCCTCCCAGCTGCTGCATGTTGCTGCAGAGGGAAGCATGCTGAGAGCAGTGTGATATATGTTGGTCTTTGCCTGCTCGAGAGCTGCAGTTGAAACCTCCTCACAAGCAGCTCCCCAAGGCCAGGATGTGAATGATAAATGTATATTTGGCAAACTGATTAGTAAAGCCTTTGCACACTTCTTGGAAAGCTGCCAGGTAGAGGAGAAACGGAAATGTAATGGATTGCAAGGGGTTTTGGTTTTTTGTTTTTTTTTCTACTGGTTGGTTGCAAAAAGGCTGAATAAACAGGAGTTGCCTTGAGGTAGGCAAAGTTCTGCTATTTGAAGTCACGCAAGCCTTGCTCTGGCTCAGCTGTGTTTTGTTTCCAGTGCCTATTAGGTTGTTGTTAGTGACACTCAGTGGGGCTGAGGGAGGCTATTCAACTGCATTTAGTTTAGTTTTTTTCCGGCTAAACTAATAATCCTCAGCCTCCTTGGGGGAGGGAGCAGTTAGAGCAGATGCCTGCGAAGCCACACACCCACCGGATTAATGGCGAACCTTGGCCGGGCTGCAGCCAGAGCTGCCTGACACTCATTGCCAGGGCTGCCACTCCTTGGGTTGTGTAACTCGTAATCAGCACCAGCCAGCGCTGTTTGTGTGCAGAATAACCCCGTGTTACAGCCTCAGTTAAGCCTCTCTCCATTTGCTGGTTTGAATATATTTTAAAATAAATGCGTTTCACAGGTTTCACAGATCACTGGTTCTCTGCTGCAGGGACCCAGCACGTTTCATCACTATTTCTTTCTGTTTACAGTGAGCTTGATAGGAAAATTGTTTAAAAGAAAGTCATGATATATTGCAAACTCTCCCTCCCTGTCACTCCAGATAAATTTAATAAAGTTGATTTGGACAGCTACTGGCAACAAAATGAATTTTAGGGGAGTGTTTAGTAGCCACCTGGAATTTTTCATTAATGTTAAAAATTCCAAGTATTTGAAAAATCACATCCCAGCTCTGAAATTCTGATGTTGTTTGCAGACCAGAGATTTCAAAAACAAGTATACATAGATTCTTTTTATTTTATTCCTGGTTTCAGAGGTGTTTGGTTATACACAAGCTGTGCAGACAAACCTCTCAGCAGATGTGGGGTTTTTTTTAAAATATGCTTGTAAAGAAGTCAGAGCCTTAGGATGGCAATTGGGGGAGGGTGTGAAAATACCAGGTCGAAGTACTACGGTCTGCCTTAACAAGCAAGAGTAACAGAGTTTTCAAAAAATGAGCAGTATCTGCTGCTGTCACCTTCCTGTTCAGGAGAAGCCACCCTCTTCTCTCCTGACTTAGAAATAAAATCATCTACCTTTGAGAAAGGGATTTGATAAACATAGCTAGCACCCTCTCTATCAGGCAGCATTTTATTAAGCAATTAATTCTGTTGCAAGAAGATTTATGTAGGCATTGAATGCTTTGGGTAATCTCTTTTATGCAGTCAGAGACTAAGATAAAAATGTAATAACGTTGCTATGTTCTGGCAAGCTGATACTTTAAATGTTGCTCTCCTTATTTCCTTCATTTACCTCTTTGAAATAGTATTTTCCCCTTAGTGTGTCTGGCTTCCTTCACAGTGCCCTGTAACAGCAGAGGCGGGTTTTGATATTCTGTAACCTTTGTTAAAGCACATTGATTGCTTTTTAATTATTAACACTTATTGGACTGTACATTGTATTTCCACAGATGAGTTCATGGCACAGCCTTGTCCAACATTGCTTTTGCTTAGTCTTGGATGTGAAACCAAGTCTGAAAGCAAATACTTTGGCTGAAATTATAACATCTTTTGGCAGTTGTGGATTACCAGGTGTTTTGCATTACTGTCTTTACCCTTCATAAAATACAACTATTAGCAGCTCAACAAAGGCTGGACCACACAGGGTCTGCTGGTCAGGGGAGAGGTAAAAAGGTTGAAGGAAAAAAAAAAGAGAGTGGGGGAAGGAGGAATGAGCTGTTTGAAAGCAGCTGTTTTGGCTGCTGTTTCTGCTTTCCTGCTTTGTATTTGCAGCGTCTCCTGTATTTATGACTTTTAATATCACAGTGGTTTGCACAATTTACTTTGTGTTAGTGTCTAACAGTCCGAGTTTGAAACCAGCCATATCTCGAGAGAGAGCGAGTATGGATGAGAATCCTATTCCCTTTATCCCCCCGCCCCAAAACAGTTTCCTTTCCTGAAAAATTCCTCCAAATAACTGACAAAAAAGTTGAAATATTACCAAGGTGATATCTTGGTCATATCAACAGGCATCCTGTCAACTCTCAGCGCTGTGAACATCCAACCTGCTTGTGAATATTGTTTTCACATTTGGGATTCTCATAGAGACTCTTCCTGCTTTGCTGTAGTACCTAGCTATTTTTGCTTAACTTCATAGTTTCTTTCAAAACTGCTGCATAGATTAAAACCACATGGGTACCAGAGCATGTGTTTCAGCAGAGCAGTGCTAAAAGCCAGAGGATCATGTTGGTAAATGTACTTTTCAAACCTGGTACCACAAGAAGGTTCTTTATCATTCTGAGGTGTCTTTTTTCCTAGCATGTTTGCAAAAGAATATCTGTGAGGCTGAGTAATGTGTTCTCATGGTTAAAAATGTGCAATGACTAAAATAAGTGTTAAAAATGTCTAAGATCGTGAATACAGTATAATTGAATGCAAAATGCATAATTGCCTGCAGGATTTGATTTATCAGTGATTTTCCTTGTTAGATGGTTGTAGAAATACTGTATAATTTTGTGACTGAAATTATTATTGCAATTTTTTTCCAGGCGGCTGGCTGGCAATGACCTTTCTTTCATCCATCCAAAGGCCTTGTCTGGTTTGAAAGAACTCAAAGTTCTGTAAGTAATTGGGTTTTAGAGCTTCATAGCTAGCTGTATGCTTTCTTAGTGCACAGCCAGACTATTTACTAGTAGGCTGGAGGAAATTTTTTTGCCCTCCCTCCCCCTAAATTACAGTCCTCCTACTTTTTTAATTTTTACAAAACCTGCTGTAAGTGGTTAAGATGAGCCCTAGTGAACTTGACTAAACTGTAATTACCACATTTAATTAGAACACCTACTTGCTTCTGAAGTATATCTTGTAGCAGAAGAATCGGAGGAGAAATCCTAAAAAGGACATGTAAAGCTTTTTGTTGTTTTCCACCTCTTCAGATTAGTCTGTCAGGTGCCCTGACATTATCAGGTAGTACCAGTACTTAAAGATTTAGTACATTGTTTGACCTTTGACTTATTCTCTACTGATGATAGAAATAATTTCCATAGTTTGAAGCTTCTTTAGGTGAAAATGGCTTACTATTAAAAAAAGATTTTTCTTTCTGAGATAAGGATTTTCATGCCAACTGTTTTTTCCAATAGCTAAGGATAAAAAGAGCTTTCTGTTGTTTGGGGTTTTAAAAACCCCTATTCAGAAATTATAGCATTTCTGATGATGTAAATATTTCCAAATGCTAACAGGGTAATAGGTAGTTAATTAAACAGGTATTTAAAAAAATAGTAGACTCTGAGGTTGTAGAGAAAAAAAGCATAAAACAGACACTATAAGCAGGGTAAACGTTAGGGAACTGCCCATCTACAATACTATTTAATATGATATTTTGTAAATTGAATGCAGTGTCAAAGCTCTTGAAAGTATGCATTGTGATGCTCAACACTGGAGATGCCTGAAATTCTAGCAGTTCTTGAAAAATTTGGAACATGACCTTAATTTAACTTGCCCACTTGCATTTTACCCCAGTATGCACCAAAACCTAGTAAGATTTTATAAGGTGTGAGATTTCTGTTATTTACATCCTTTTTATAAAGGAACCCATCATGCTATACATTGTCCCATAAGAGAATTCTTAAAAAAAAACCCCAACACTATCTCTTAATTCATTTAGGCCCAAAGGTGCTTTGTTGTGAACACATTTGTAAATTAGATTGTTAATGTATTGTGTATTGATGTGACTTCAGGAAAAAATAGAGGTTTGTGTGTTTTGTAGCATGTATAGGATGATTCCCAAGAAAACAAGCATATATCATCTATTGTCGCAAATTTGTGCTAGTGTTAAGTTGCTCAACTTCTTCAGTGAGTTCCCAAGGGAATTTCAGCATGTTATGTCAGAGGCTTGTTCTCTGCAAATTAATGCTGTTAATTAATGAGATTAATGAGTTGTAAATAAAACTGAAGTAGACCATTTTCTTGTTTTCGTTGTTGCCTTTGGCTTTCCGGTCTTGATAATTCTACATGCTTTTATGTACACTAGAAATCTGTGGAACCAAAACAGGACTGTGGGCTTTTCTGTCACCTCTACTGTTGATAAAGATGCTTGTCAAATTCTACTTTATTAATACAGTGGATTTTTACAGAACCCTACAAAACAACCAGCTGAAGACTGTCCCTAATGAGGCCATCAGAGGATTAAGCGGTTTGCAGTCCTTGTAAGTTTTCTTACTTTGCTTTTGGTTTTTGGATTGTTCTCCAAGTTCCACTTTCAGTCATTCTGTGTGCACCTCAGCTTCATTCTATAGAGTTATGCAGTATAATCCTGTATGTGTAATAATGTACCTGGAGTTTCTGATATTGCAATTGCAACTGGAGCAAAGTTTCACAAGTAAAATTCATAAGGAATTTTATTTGTAATCTTTGGTGGGGTGACCCAAATGCAAACTCTTTCAAAATGCAAACACAGGTACAAGATTGCTGTGTAAATGCAGTGGTGCTGTAGTTAAACTATCATCCTTCTTGCATGTCCTGAGGTGTTTAAGCAATTTGGAAATGTTGTGCAAAAATGAATGATGCCCAAGTCTTTTGTACCCAGAGGAGGAAAAGGGGTTTCTGGGAAGGAGTATTGCTTGAGACATGCATAGTATTGGTTTTACGGGAAGGTGTTGAAATCTCACAGACAGTTATGAATACCTCAGCCATTATTGCTAGTTGCTCATAAGGTATTTCATACGTGTTTATACTATCCCATGGCTTATTATGTTCTATAAAGCATCTTAATCAGACCTTAATAGTTAGTTACAGCTCTCTAGGTGGTAGATGCTTATCTCTGTGATGAGGAGGCGGAGGTGGGATGGGCCTCAAAATTTTTCCTTCTTTCTGCTTACCTAAAGAGAGAGGGAGGGTAGATTATCTTTTCCCTCTGTGCCAAAATTCAGGTTTCTGGTCTCAGATCCTGTTTCTTTTGGTGTTGCATCAGATTATAGATTTTTTGGGGGCAAAAAAAGAATAAATTAGTTTTGCAAAAGAGCTTTCCAAACTATTGTGCAACTTTTGCAAAGGTGCTTTCTGCATTCCCTAAGCTTGGATCTTGGCCACTACCTTCTCGTAGCTGCTTGGATATTCCTGCCTTTTCCATCTGAAGAAAGCACAGTAAGCAGCAAATTTAATGTCCACATTACCACTTGTTTTAGCATGTGTGTAGAAGAGAGAACAGTTTGATCTTAGTGCAAATACTATGCATTGTAATAAAAATCCTTCAAATTGCATGATGTGAATAACCCTTTAGTAGTAGAAAAAAACCAAAAAGCTCCTTCCTGGCTTCCAGCATTTCTGTGATGCCAAAAAGAGAAACTGCTTCAGTAAACATGTTTGTTTACAAATCATCCATTTCATTTTCAGTGAACATTGTTTTTTCTTTAGTTATTTACAGTAATATTCTAATTAGATTTTAAAATTTTAAATCTCCAGTTATTGGTTTGATGATAATTTTATGTGCTAAAGGGAAGGGACAAAATTAAGGGGAAAATAACGAATGTATAAATTAAGCCATCATATATATCTATTTTAAAACTTGACACATATTTGGTGTTATTCTAAAGAAAACTGTTAGAGCCATTTAAAAAACAGACACTTTAGTTGTTGAAAAAAATAATTGAATGATTATGTAATATTGTAATCAGTGTAATCACTTGACCAAAACATCCTCACAATTAAAATATAATAGTAACAATTTAAAGTGTGGTGAGGTTTCCCTTTCTGGGAGCTTCATTGTTCAAGGGCAAATGCTAAACTATAGCAATTTTAGGATGGTGAAAAAGGAGGAAATTGGGTTAATAAGTAGTAGCAAACTTCTTGTTATTTTTATTTCTGAGGAAAACTAAATTGAGATTTCCAAATAGCTGTTAGAAATACAGTGGGCATGTGCAGTCTGGAAATCACTGGTGTCAGAATCACAGAATATTCTGAGTTGGAAGGGACACAGAAGGATCATCCAGTCCACTCTGAAGTGCATGGCCCATACAGGGATCAAAGCCATGACCTGAGTGTTATTGGCACCAGGTTCTAACCAACTGAGACAATCTAAAGCTCAGATTTTATTATGTTTTTCTTTTTTCTTTTTTTTTTTTCCATCCACTGATGTAGATCAGGCTTTGGTTTGCTTCTTTCTCAGTTCCCAAGAAGGATATCTGTTTGCATTGCAAGACCACCATACTTTGTTAGAATGGGCAGGAATTTGAGAACAAATTGGGTTTTGAGACCAGTGTAGTGAGAAATATAAAGAATTTTTTTCTATGCAATTTGTTTACATCACCAGAATGCATTTCTGTGATTTTTAACAAATTTCAGAAGAACTTTGTTTAATGGATTACTCATGCATAACTACACTAATTGTGCATATCCCCTAGTAATGTGGGTAGCACCTTCTGGCAAAGGAATGTAAGACTGATCCTCTGAATTTTGTGTCTGAGCATGGAAACGTAAGTGTCAGCATGCTGCTTTTTTAATTTATTTAAAAAAAAAAAAAAAGTAAAAGTTATTTATTCCCTTCCCAAAGGAATTTGTGTGGATTCAAAACTCCCAAGTTTTGTGGCTTTCTTTTAAAACAAATAACTCATTGCAGAATATGTATTATATGTTTTTTAATATATAATCTCCATCCCAAACCTGCAAGTTTAAACATTACTGAACTGACAGCCTTTTGGCAGTTTTCCAGTTTGCTCTGAAGTAGTTTAGGGGAATTTTTTTCTTCACGAGGACACAAATGGCTTGGTCATAGAGCTTTATAGTATATTGATAATAATTGGGTTTGAAACTCCTTTAGAACTGTCTGTTTTCTCTCTTAATGTGCTCCAGTTTTTAGCTCCATAGGAAGACAGTTGCCATAATGTATGTATTAACAAGTTCAGTAAACATACCTGGGTGGAAAAAAGGAAGATGGTTATAGGGCTTTCATTTCATGATCTCTAATGTTTCTGTTACAGCTGTTGAATAGCCAGCCTGGTTCAGGATAATAAATGACAGCTCTTTATTTTCTGTACATTGGAAATTTTCTCCAAAAAAGGGTTAGAATAGAGTTCTTTTGTTCCTTTTTTTTATTTTCTTTTTTTTTTTTTCAAATGGAAGTGAAATGTAGCAAAATGCAAAACTCAGTGTGTAGCACCCCAGAAAAGTTTATCTGGCAGGGTGTATTCTTGCACTGCCAAGACACTGATAGGTAGGACTGTGGGACTGCACTACAAAAGGAGAAGGCAGTGATTGTCTAGTTTGTGCCTGCCTCTTTTGGTTGCAGAAAAACCTGACAAATAAAGACCTTCACAAATGTAAACAATAGCTGTGATGCATTTCAATTACTGCAAAGCATCAATAGCATGTTTTCATTAACACAAGGTGATGAAGTGGTGTACTTTGTATTTTAGATCCTGGGGATGGTGTTGGTGAGGTTTCTGGGCCACCCAGGGATCACACAGGGAGCCATGGGTAGCACAGCACTGCTGCTCAGAGTGTTCACAGAGACAGGAAGGGCCAGGAGGCCATTAAAGAAACTCACCCCTTTAAATGCTATAGCATATGTGACTGCAGTGATTCATTTTGGTAACACTGCTTATTCTGAGCTTTGACCCAGAATCTGGGGATTTGTAAAATAGGTCTCTAAACTACAGCAACTTTGAGGGTTGCTCTGATTGTCCCCAGAAATCCAGCTACAGAGGAATTTTAAATCATAACACAGAATACTCTAGTACAATCCTCAGCGTGTGACAAATAGTGGAACTATGCTATTTAAACAAAGACTTTCAGACGCTTTGGGTGGGAAAACTTTATTCCACTTGAGTTAAGAGAAAAAAAACCCCAAACCACCCTAATTGCTACTCTGCATTTGCCATCAAACCCAGGAATCACTTTTGAAAGCCTGTCAATAGCTGCTAACATACTGGGGACAGTTTATTTTAATTGCAGTTCAGGAATGGCCAAGTTACTGTCCCAGCACATGTGCATGCATGCCCACACTCAGGGAATATTAGAGCATTCTGCAGCAGTAGTTCAAAGAAGCACTGCAGCTTAGCTGTTCTGCCAGATTCCCAAATTGTGGGATTTGGGATCATGCCAGTGTGGTACTCGACTGTGATAGCTCCTGCTTTTCTTGTTGTGTGGGTGTTCACCTGAGCTGCAAGGGTAAGTGTCTTCATGCATGTGGTCAGCAGTCATTTTCTGCTGTACCTGGTGGCACTTCTGGCTCCCTGAACAGCCTGGCCTGCTCACAGCCTCCCCTGCAGGATCATAACCACACTTTCAGTCTGTGTTCCTATCTCAGGGGGCTGGAGCATTGAGAGGCAAGATGAGGCAGGAGGCACGAATGTGCTTAACTAGGATGTGACTGCGTTTTCTGAGAGTGGGAATCATCTTGGCCCAGGCAGGAAACATTAAGGGTCCTAATGTGGAACTGGAAGGAATGAGAGCAGGATGTTGCTTGGCAGGGTGAAGATGTATGATAAAAGCATGGGGACAGAGGATGGAGGCCTATTTCAGTTGGGACATATTTAAAATACGTGCTATAGCCCATACCTGCTACAGCCTTTCATTTTTAGCCCTTTCTTATTTTAGATCAAGTTATATCAATAATTATTAAAAAACCCAATCAAATCTAGAAATATTCTGCTGGTAATGAAACTAGCAATTTTTAAGCCATACTTTATGTTGGTGACAATTTCAGTAGTATAAACCATAAGCATGATGAAATGTGTCAAAAAGGAAGATCCCTGAGTTTGGAGAGGACAGTCCAAACATAGTCTTATACCAAAAATACACAGTTCTGTTTCAATTCTGCTGCTTTCTTGTTAAAGACTGTTTATGTTGATGATTTTGTGATTCTGGATTATAGAGTTTGGAAGGACAAGGGGTATCTGTAAGGACAGTCTTGTCTGAGAGGCTGTGGAAGGTGTTCATCAACAGCAATGACTAGATGAAGTTAAGCATTAAATGGTTTTATATGTTGTATGCACTTTTGACAATGGCAGGTGGTTTTTCAACAAAGCAACTTTTAATGGGTTGTCTTCAGAGGTTTTCTAGTTTTCTGCTTTGCTGTTATTAAAGAGTTAAAGGGGAATCAGACCTCAAGCTGAGTCTGTGTTAAGCTATGGAATGAATCAGAATGGGAAATGAAGAAATTCACACATTTTCTTTTTAACCTGCAAAGTCAATGCAAACTTAAATATGCTGAATATGTTTTTCTTCCTTGAATGTTTAAAGTTTATAAAAGAGCTCTCCTGAGCATGTTTGATTGTGCTGAAAAAATCTTTAAATATACAGCAGTTTAAATACACTGCTTCATATACTTCACATACTTGCTGAATGAGTCTTACTTTTCTATGCCATGTTCACCTTCAGAAGCTGTTATGGTTTACTTGGAAGTGAGGTATGGGTGTTTCTTGTGAGCTTCAGGAATTTCTGGGATTTTTTTTTTAACTGTCTATGCTTGCTTAAGGAATTGCTAATGTTGAAATAAAATTGGGAAATTATTTAGAAATTGAATGATCAGAAAATTAATTGAGATAGTGGAAGTTCAACAGCATGTAGGCACAGCTCAGCTGAATCCTCTGTGGGTAATTTGCAGCAAACTTTATGGTCTCTGACTGGTAACCATCTTAAATATTTAGATGTATGAAGCAGATGTGCTGGCACATGAATACTGGTGATTGAAATAGCTTTGGCATGGATCATTAGCTTCTGAGAGCTGCTGTAAATTTGTCTTTGAATAAAGCAAATCCTTGTATTGATGTTCTCAACACATAATGCACAGAGAGCCACCGCTTGATACAGTGAGCAAACTTGCAAAGTGTTTTAAAGTACCTCTGTTAACATGGGGGGTTATTACCTCCCATTGTAGCAGGATTTCCAAGGTACCAGGCTTATCAGTACTCAACTTCAAAACCTAAAAATCTACTCCACTCTTATTTGAGTGATTTCTTTGTGGTTTCTGAAGGAGCACTTAAAAGTTCTTTAATAATTGCCATTGAGCAGAAGTGGTTTAACACAAGAGTTGGGAGTGATTTGTCTTTTATCAACATCAGCAGTAAACTCCTGCTATTGGTACAAGGCTGTTAAATTTCCCAGTCACTGAAGTCTGCAAGACTGCTGTGGTCACAGATGAGAGCCAGCAAGACTGGTCAGCTGGTGCTGGAGGCCCCTCAGGTGCTACTCACAGGGGACACAGGCTGTAGGGCACTTGTCCTAAGCAGTGTATGTGTGTAAATATATGTAAAATTTCATTTACATGTGTGTGTTAGACTTGGACCTCTTATTCATTTGAATTGAGGTAGTTCATATTAATTCTAGTTTCCTTAAAGCAGAAGTAATTGTTTGAAGACCTTTAAGTTCCTATGCTTAATGTATAGGTTTCTATTATCCTTCTACTCTTTTCTTCTCGTGGAGTTGGTATTTCTGTGAGGAGGAAACCTGAAAGGTAATAAAAGTGAACAGGACAGCTCCCCAAGTGAACTCTGAATTTATAGACTGAAATGTAAAGGTCTCTCACAAGCCAGTGCCTATAGGGAAGCTGGAATTGGAGCAGCTTGTGAAAGATTAAGGAACTAAGTACATGCTGCAATCTTTAATTCGAAGACCATAGTCTTATCTTTAATACTGAAATGGAAAAACACAGTCTTTGTACAAAGTTCAGTCCAAGCAAAGAATATTACTTGTACTTTGTTAGTTATTGAAGCTAGGAAATACTCCCTTATCCACCTTAAAGAAAAGGTGTGATCCTTAATGGTTAATATGTTGTGAAAGTTGTCAAATATTTTACATTTGTTATTCAGTTGTTTCACTAAGTACTTCATTATGTGCATTTCACACTAAATAGAAGCAATTCAGCTGTGTTTTGTGTATTCAACATCATGTGGATAAGTTTTGCCTGTTTGGAAGAGAAAAAAATAGCTATAACAGATTAAGTTTACACTAAAGGACACAAAGGAATACCAAAAAAAAAAAAGTGGATGTGGCAGAAATGGCCCAATAAGTTAAAATTTTCTGTTTTCACCCTCCAAACCTCCCTGCTCTTCCCCCCCACCCCCCAATCTTTACCGTTCTGGGCACAAAGATTGGATGGCTCTGAAGTTACCTGGGTACTCAATCACCTGTGCTGAGGGACAGAGGTCTTGGCAAAGCACACTAAGAATTCAGGGTCTGACATCTTCTCCTTGACCCTCTTTGTTCTCCCTGGCTGAGAGTTCGACTCCCTCTTTTCATGCATCCATCCCTCCTTCTCCTGTTATCTTCTGCTTTCAGGATGGGGGAGAAGGAGCAGGACTTGGGGCTTCCTTGTGTGTTTTTGTTTTTCAAATTCTACTAGAACAAATGGAATTTAGCAAAGAGCCGGTGGAAGTACAAATGGACTAGACGAGTAGGCACAATGATTGAGGACTGCCTCCTGAGTATGCTGCTTCTCTCAAAAAAAACCCAGACCAACACCAACATCCCCCCTCCCTGGCCCTGCACAAAAATACCTTAGAACAAAACAGTAAGAAAACCAAACAAATGCAGGGGGCGGGGCAGGGCAGGGAGAAATTAGAAGACTCAGATATGTTTATTCTACTGGGAAATAATTCTTTTGATCTTCAGGGAGCTGTATGAATTTAGGAGAGAAGAAAGACAGGTAACTTCTAGTTGCCATTTATTTATTTTATTACTGAAGCAGAGCCGCAGGCTTTTTTCCTCTCTCCCCCTCCCTTATTTTTTTCCTTTATTATCTTCAGACTTTAATTTCTCTGAAATGTTCTAGTGTCATGCAGCCTAAGAACATTCAAACAGAATATCATACACACCTGTCAGACCATGGGGCAAATGATAAGGGGATACCAGTATATGAACCATAGGAATTAGCTCTTTGATGTACAGTTTTAGAGCTAATGGCACCTCACTCATCTTAGAAGAGAGCTTTGACTGCAGTTTTGTAAGTTCCCACTTGTATTAGTACTTTTGGTTTTTTCTGTGAGGTATTTTTGGACTTTTTATTATATGAAAATTCATCTGCTGACTTTTTTCCCTAATAATTTGAAATATGTAAACCATCTGCATCACAACAACAGTTTAAGGAAATAGATTAAGTGTGTTAATTCATGATCAAGCTTGTCTTCTCCATTAATTCTTGGTCCGGCTTGTCTTCTCCCTTTGAATTCTGCATGTCCTTCAAGTGTTGGGATCCAGAACCACTTCCAGTACTGCTTCATCTGTCTTGACTGTGCCTGGGGACAAACACAGCACAGTCACTTGGTCCATGCTGCCTGCCCAGAGAGGGATGGGATGGGATGGGATAGGATGAATGGCTGGAGGCAATGACTTCTGAAACTAACCAGCTAGACTTTCAAGAGCATGTCTGATCATGGCTTTAGAAACACAGTGAATGATTAATGTAACTCCAAACCTGTGCTGATTTGTATCATAATAATCATCAGTGCTAGTGGAGGAGGGTATATGTGTTTTGTCTCCCCAAACAGCAGCACACTACTGTGGCTGGTACAGAAGTTATTTCAGAACAGTTATGCAAGGTGTTTTCTTCCCTATTTGCAGTGAAGTCACTGTGTTTGCAGCAAAGTGGTTCAGCTGTATGTTGACCTAGAGAAGACAGCCTCTAGGTCAGAGGACAGTCAAGTGTTGCCTGGTGCTCTCAGCCCTACGTCTTCTCAGATGCATTACAGCTCATTGTTTTAATCTCATGGGCTATCACTGCTTTATGAATGTTCTTTCTGGGTCGTCCCTTTCCCCTTTGCTCATTCCTGGGGCTTCCATCTATGTAAATCCAAGCTCAGGATTTTAGTAGGGTGGTTTTCCACCTTTGTCCCAAACACATCTGGTTATGCATCATAGCACAGACAAATCTGAACCAGTCTCTGTGTCCTTTGCCTGCCCTGGTTGCCAGTGATGCTGTCCAAGTAACTGCCCTGCTAGTGTAGGAAGATGAAAAAACAAATTGGTTCAGAACACCTTGCATGAGGAAAAAGCACATGTCATTTTGCATGAGTGTCAGTTGTCACTGCCAAAGCCTGACTGAGTTGCAGTATCAGGTTTGTCAGTAGTCATGGATCAGGATTCTGGGTGAGAGTCTGACAGTAACACCTGTGCCTCTCACATCTGGAGCTGGGCACATGCATCTTAGCAACCTGACTTTGCAGACATGGAGTGCTTTTGTTTGATGCTTAATGAAACCTGGAGCAGAGCTGAAACCCCATAGCATAGGTAAGCTGGTAACTGTAGCAGTTACATGTGGCTTGACTTTGTCTATGAAAGACAGGTAAGCCACCTGCCATGTGTGTTACTGTTGTGGTTTAAGAATGGTATTCTCCAATGTAGTGCTCCCACTGAAACCACACATGGCTCACTCACTCTTCCCATGCCCCCTTCCCCAGCAGTGGCCTGGAAAGGAGGATTGGAGACACAAAAGATAAAGATAATGGGTTAAGAGCAGAGCAATTCACTGGAAACTACAATGAGATAATGAAACAGACAGCAACAACAACAATACTAATGACAGAGGGTACAAAAAGGAGGTGAATATTTCACATGGAAACAACAATCCTCAACTGTTCTCCTGCCCCATCCTATGTCGACCTGGCATGGATGCCTTCTTCCCAGAACAGACTCTCTTCCCCCTGCTCCCAGCAATGACATCAGGTGGTATAGGATAACCTCCAGGTTATTTCAGTAAATCTCCTATAAACTTGGGGAAAAAATATTAATGAGGAATAGGAGTTCTGCTGGTATCTTTGCTGATCTGTAGATTGTGAGTTTGCTACCTGAATTCTTTCTGTCTAATATAGGCGTTTGGATGCTAACCACATTACTGCCATCCCAGAAGACAGTTTTGAGGGTCTGGTGCAGCTGCGTCACCTTTGGCTCGATGACAACAGCTTGACAGAAGTTCCCATCTACCCGCTCAGCAACCTCCCCTCTCTGCAGGCCTTGACACTGGCTCTCAACAAAATAACACACGTTCCTGACTATGCATTTACAAACCTTTCAAGTCTTGTTGTTCTGTGAGTATTTGTATTTCATAGGTCACTTTGCTGTTCTCCTCAGTTACACTTTTGATTAATCTAGGCTGACACTGAAAATGATTGTTTGGCTGTGTTACAGCTCAGTTGTCTAGAAACAGCCTGTATGGCCAACATGAGCTGATAACATGTATACTACACAACCTGCTGAAGGTTTGCCCAAGACTTTCTCCTAAACAGAAAGTCAAATGGGCTAGGGGTAGTGAGATTGATTTATATATTCCTGACATCTCATTATAGTAATGAATATTTCAAGCCAGTGGTCATCAGAGAAAGCTTTCAGAGATATTAAAAGAAGAAAAATTTATCTGTTTTATCCGAAACATGTTTCCGTGTGGTCTTAAAAATCTTCAAGAATTAATATGAAATATCAGTTTGATTTGTATGTTTAAATCATATTTTTATCACACTTCTGGATAGTGAATAAAGATTTAAAATAGGTTGTCTTGACTGCAGGCAATCTATTCTGTTCCCATATAAGGACGATATATTTCTGTCTGGAAGTGAAAGACATTCTTCTACATGATCTGCCCCATGCAATGTTTTTTTCTAAACCATGTAACTCTCTTGAGTTCATAGAAATATCTGCTAATTTGTTAACTTATATGAAATCATTCACCTTGTTTTGGTTTTGTTTTTTAGACATCTTCATAATAATAAAATAAAAACTATAGGAAAACACTGTTTTGATGGATTAGACAACCTTGAAACCTTGTAAGTATGTTTCTTAAAATAGTTTCTTATTCAGTGTTTGTCTCATTCTCAGCTTAATCAAGGTTACCACACTAGTATGATGAAGGTTTTGCAAATCGGGCACTGTGCAACACATGCTCCTAACACTTAGGCCCAGCTCAGGTTTTGGAACTGAAGGCTGGTATCAGTGCAGTGCTCCACCAAAACTAATTAACTATGTTGAGAAGCAGGTAAATATTAGCCTGGGTGAAATGTCATGCTGGATGATGTGGCTCTAATGTTCTTAGCCCTGATCTAGCTAGTGTATCTTTGCATAGCACTCCACTGAGTCAGGTGGATATATCACAAGTGTTTGAGTGGCCCCGTGGGTGATAAGGGACAAATATTTGTTTCTCAGATTTGCTGTAGGATTAAACATAGTTAAGATACACTGCCAAAACTGTTGTGTGACAATAGGAGGTTTTGGAGAGGGCCCCCAGTAGGCTGTTTCTGCACTGCTCCTCACCCTCCAGAGTGCCTCCTGGGCAAGGAATGGCTTTCAGCTGCTTGGTTTACATTCCCCATTTCCCCTCAGCTCACTCAGTGAATATCTAATAAGGAATATCTCCCTCAGCAGTGCATTTTGTTATGCTTACGTGAATGTTAAGTAAATAAAACTATTGAAGGAGGGAAGGGCAAGCCAGTGACAACCTCTGTTAACATGAGGAGGTTGGGTGAGTCCAGAAATGCTGCTTACTCCATCTTGTCATTCTCTTAGAACCTTAATTAAGTAATGAGTTTCTGTGTAAATATGCACAGCTGATGTAAGACTGAAAATGATTTTTCTGCTTATAAAGAGTCCCTTTTGCAGAAAAAGACTGCTAGAATGGTGACATTCAACAGATCCCTGTCACTGATGTGTATTGATTCAGTGTCAAGAGACTTCCCTGTGCTTCTAATCAGTATTTATAATTACTTTTGCTCCAAGGTCTGCTGGTACCTAATGGCTTATTTACTTTGTTCTATAAAACCTGGATGAAAAGTTTTCTTAGTAAGCTAATAGTGTAGGCATTTGTATCTACTTTTTAATATAATCTTTGGAATCATAGTTCATTTCCATGTAAATTCTGTTGAAGAAAAATCTGTGAGGTATTGAAAAATACTCAGCTTTGCCGTAAGGAAATATTATTTGACTTAATATGACTAATCCTCTGGATAATATTAAATATCTTACCTAAGTTATTAGCTAGTTATAAAGCATGTAAAACATCAGAAGGCTAAATCTAAGTTGAGGTTATTCTTTGGTCTAGTTAAAGGTGTTCTGAGAACTTTTTGCTCTCATTGGACTGTCTTAAACAAAAACTGTTTTGACAATTCATGACTACTATTAAAAATTTTATAATGTTCCTTCTTTGTTTCTTCTAGGGATTTAAATTATAATAACATGGTAGAGTTCCCTGAAGCCATAAAAGCACTCCCAAGTCTAAAGGAGTTGTGAGTATTACTTATTCTCCCTTTTTACCAGTTTTCTTTCTCCATTCCATAAATAAAAAGAGAAAACAAATTTCTGGATTTAAGAGTGTTTGTCTCATTATGCAGCAGCCTAAACCAGATTAGGTTATGCTAAGTGAAGCTATAATTAAAGGAAAATATAATCATCATCTAGAGAGGGAATGCATTGAAAATTATTTTGGAGTTACATAAGCAAGCAATTTATTCAGGAGAACCATTACCATAGATCTTAATCCTGAGCTGGTTTTGGCTTCGAGTAGCAGAGTTAAGTATTCATTGATCATACACGTTTTCCTGGTCCCCTCCTTAAGAGAGGAGCAAGAAAAGTGAAAGTACAGCATCAGGTTTGGACAGAATAACTTCTTCTTAATGAAATATTTTCAGTTTAACTGATGTGCTGTAGACAGAAATCATACCTTTAAAGTTATTCCTACAGTTTGACTTATTCCTATTTAATTGCAGTCTTGGTTTTGGCAGGCTTGGGAATTAAGTAGATGTGAAGAAAATGACTATTGGTTGAATCTGCTGGCAGTGTATTTTTAACTGTTGGTTTTCTTCTTTGCTGTTATCTTTAGGGGATTTCACAGTAACTACATTTCCATAATTCCTGATGGTGCATTTGCAGGAAACCCCCTTTTAAGAACAATGTAAGTAATTTTCATGCACCTATTTTTAGCTGTTAGCAGACAGTGACTCGAACAACAACCATTGAAACATGTTTTTCATTTCCCAGACATTTGTATGATAATCCTTTGTCTTTTGTGGGAAACTCGGCATTTCAGAATCTGTCAGATCTGCATTCCCTGTGAGTACCCTCTTGACAATATAGTACAATAAATGGGTATGAAATGTTGTGGCTAAGAACTCAAATAAATTTTCTGACTCCCTCTTACCTTGTAATTTTTTTGCAGTCAGTTTGAACAAACATTGTTATTGTTGGGAATACCAGTTTCTTAAGAAGCTCTAGTAAATGTGCTCTACAAACTTTTTTTTTTAATTACCTTTCATAAGACACATAACCCCAGGCCAAATGCTCAGGTTCTTACTTAAACAAACTGCAATATGCCCTCAGTATTTTTTTGAGCAAGGATGTACATTGTGAGAATGTTTTGCAGGTTAGTGCATGCATGCCCTCAAAAGATATCAGTTCTGGGGGTGACAAATAAGCAAAATGGAGCGAGACTTTGAACTACAAACCATGCTGTTCGTATGTGTATTGATATCACTCTTTCCACTTTGATGAATTCCAGTTGTTTGCTCATGGAGGATTAATTTATCAAGCAAATAAGTACTATAAAAAGCAGTGAAAAGACTATCTTTCACGCACTATTCAAGTGTATAATTCAAACAAAAGCAGTAAGAGTGTTAGAATGTCTCCTTAGTTTAAATATCTACCTGATAATAAGATTGAATGTCACAATTCAATTTCATAACAGTTCACAGCTAACTTTCATGGGGATTTTTTTTTAGGGTCATTCGGGGTGCCAGCATGGTGCAGTGGTTTCCTAATTTGACAGGAACCATAAACCTGGAGAGCTTGTAAGTATCTTCTACAAAAATAAATTCCATTAATTTCTTGGGTTTGCCTCTAGTGAAGTAATGGAAATACAGTTAGTGGATCTGGAGAGCAGCTGCATATATTTCTCTTCCTGTCAATACATGTAAAGGCTTTGGTATAGCTTTCCTTACTGTGATACCTGGGTGCCTCTTGGTGTTATTTTCTTTTTTAGTAGGGTGGGCTGAGAAAAGCCTATGAAAAAGCCATTGGTACTAACTGCCTCTCACAGAAATGAAAAACATAAAAGCTGTCCTCTTCCAAAAAAACCAAACAAAGTGTGCTGGGTGAATCTAGCACCCTGACAGCTGAGACACCATCTTTATTCTGGTCTTATCTATGCTTGTTATGCCATCTGCCACCAACAATACAAGCATTTAGTTATTTGGCTTTGTTGGCTTTTTTTTCCCCACAGAACTCTAACAGGGACCAAGATAAACAGTATTCCTGTTAATTTATGCCAAGAGCAAAAGGTGCTTCGAACTTTGTAAGTATACATGTTGTGCCTCTCTTTTCATCTGCATCAGAATGCTTTGAAAGAAACTTAAATCTCATTTAAAGCAAAAGAATTGCTTTGAGTTGTTCCTCCTAGTGGTTCTATCAATGTTGCAAATTCTGGTTTCTTGATTCTTCATATCAAGACTTGACAGAGTTGATATAATGCCTTTCATTCCTTAAACGGAGTCCTCTCTATAGGGATGCACTGTATTTCAGAGATATGTAAGATGGGGCTGCAGAGAACAGTCTTTGCATCTTCAAATTCACTCTGCCACCATTCATCCTTAACACAACAGTAGTCATCTACAGTCAGAGATTAAGGAAGAGTTTAGTTACAGTGCTTTGACTTCTTGTGTCCAGGAATACAGGAAAGAGCATCAGGAACCAAGAGAAAGGGAGATGAGGGTTAGGAAGAAGATAGCAATACAAAGGCCAGGCAGAAAAAGCAGTAAGGATGTGTTAAAACTAATGCAAAAAGCCCCAAACTGATAAGTGACACCATCAGGATGGTAGGGACAAACCATGTTTGCAAAGGATACATTCAGGAAAATGGGGAACAAAAGCAAATCCTGAAAAAGGGAGGAGAAAAAGAACATTCTATTTTACAGAAAAGAAACAGGGAGAAAGAGTGATGGGTGGAATTTATTTTCAAATGTCAGTTTATATTTTGAATAGAAATTTTGAGATTATTTGCCTGTTTCTAGTCTCTTTTTCTTGCTGCATAGTTTCAGAGAACATTGTGAGCTTGCCTAGCTCTGCTTAAGGAGATACCAGCACACTACATCAAAATTGGCACCAAGTTCCTGCATTACATGCAAATTACCCAGTTTATTCTGAAAAAGCAGGTTATCAGTAAGCTTCTTTATGTTACAACTCTCAGAGTTCAGGGAACTGGTACAGTATGTTTTTAGGGTATGTATATAGCCAGATGTAGAGCTCACACTTGGAATTTCTTGTGTGATCTTCTCTAAACTACCCTTAGTTTTTCCACAAAATGGTACTAACAGGAGGATATTTCTGTCAGTCCATTTAATAGTTACCAGTGATGGGATGTTTCATGTAGAAAAGAGTTGAACTAAGCACCTTTCTTCCATTTTCTATTTTGAAGGGACTTGTCTTACAACAACATAAAGGACCTCCCAAGTTTTAAAGGCTGCCAGTCCTTGGAAGAAATGTAAGTAGAAATAAGTGTTGTTTATCTTTTCTAACTCCTGAGTATGCTGAGTCCATGTCCCTACAAACTTTTTTGCTTCATGTTTGATCATAAGTTTCTAAAATTAAGGACAGAGAGAGATACGATCTTACATGAGGAATGGAGTGTGCTGGACAGAGAATTCAAGCACATGTGTTTTCCTCAGCTAGACAGTGTTTAATTATTCCTGTGGCACAAAAGAAATGAAAGACACACCTCAATCCCATGTTTCATAGTAGTATTGCTATGCACATCCGTGGAATGAGCATTTATGTCTTTTCCTTCCTGCCTGTTTTCTCTTCCACTCTTCAGCTCCCTCCAGCCATTAGCCCATGCTTGTGTAAATTGATTTTTTTCCTCTTGTCCCTGTAAGACACATATAAAACCTGTCTTTTCCTTACTTCATTGCTTTAAATCTCCTTAAGCTTAATTTAAAGACCCTACAAAATTTTTCCACTTGTCTCTGTTCTTACTTCTCCTACCTCTCAGTTTTCTTTCCCCTTAATCAGAGTGGGGCTAGCAGGCCTAATGACCTTTGCTGTTATATTCTTGACATCTCCAGGCTCATACACATTGTTCATTATAAAGGGAGCTAGTGAAGTGGAATGAAAATGTTCCCACTAGCTCTTGAGGCATTTATCAATATTTTCCTTTCATAAATCTGCATTTTGGAAAATGAAAGTGCACCTGTGGTTAGACTATGTCTAAAGACTTCCTGCAGAGTGGAGTGGAGTTGTTTTAAATCTTGGTGTGACTCTTCAACATTCACAAAGTGTTATTTTTAACTTGAAAGTAATTCAGTCCACTCTTAAGTCTGTTCTAAATTAAATGAGTTGTGCATTGGGCAGAAGTGCCACGAAAGTGCTTCATGGTTTTATTAATAATGCAGCTAATGCAGAATACTTAAACAGTCTGCCTACAAGGGGAAATGAGGAAAATTCTGCCATTGATAAGGCTAAATGCATGTGTTAGCAGGTACCAAGCTATCCCTTGGTTTGAAATCAACCCAGTTAGCTAATAAAGTTCTGTTTCTGCTTCTTCCCTTTGCAGTTCCTTACAACATAATCAAATACATGAAATTGCAGAGGACACCTTTCAAGGACTGTCCTCCCTTCGTGTCCTGTAAGTGTTCATAGCTGCAATGCTGAGTAAAACAAGATCATGTTTTTATTCCCATGTAAACTGATGTTGTCAGGGTTTGGTGTTAATAAATCTGACTGATGGAAAAAGGCCAGGTATGCTGGATCCTAAGGTGAAGTAAACCAAGTACAAGAGATATTAGCAGCAGCCAGTCTCACCCCCATCTTTTCTATTCTTAATTTTGTTTTTCTAGCCTATAAAGATATTTTAATATATATGGAGACTGAAAATGAGATTTTTTTTTTCCCCAGTGCTCCACTGTTTTGCATTATAAATATATTACTCCATTGTATAGTATGTATTAGAGAGATCCTATCTGTTTTCCTCAGGAGGAGCAGATCAGTAAACAAAATTATCCTCTCCTCTTACATCTCTAGCTATATGAAGATTACATGAGAAATGTTTAAATTTCCATACATTGACAGGTATTTTAAAAAGAATGTTATTATACAAGTCATGGTCATCCAGCAGGAGCTGGATTTTGACATCCAACAAAGCAGATGCTCTTCTGCCTGTTCTTTTTTTGTCTTCCCCCACCTCTGCCAGTGTGCCCTGCTACAGGTGCAGTTGTCACCAAAGTGGTCATCCTGTCACCTTCGTGCTGGGAATAGGTGGTGCCAGAGCTGGCTCTGCCTCGGGAGCACAGACTCTGCTGCTAGCAGCAGAAAGGAAAGGAAAGGGAGAAGGAGTGGGAGATGGATTCTCCTTTGGGGATGAGGTGAAGCAGGATACAGCGACCTTACCAAGAGATTTGGCTGCTGCTGCACCTGGCTGACTGGGAAGAGAGGGAAAATGATCTGCTTTTTTGACAAAGGCTCGATGTATTTGTCACCTTAGCTATTTCTCAGTACAGTGGCCGTTACAAAGATTTGGTGAAACTGCTAAAATCCTTTGGCATTCATTGCAGGGACCTCAGTAGGAATCGGATTCATCAGATCCACAAGGATGCTTTTATCTCTGTTGGAGCTCTTGTTAACCTGTAAGTAGGCTATTCTGTGCAGTCACCTCCTCTCTCTATCATTAAACTGCTGAAATAGTAAATACATTTGGCTTAAATCTGGTACATGCTCCTCATTTAGTATCTGTGAATCAGGAAGCCCCTTGCTAGCTGAACATATGCAGGGCACACTTCTTTAGAGTGCCTGCTGTACTGACAGGTAAACACCAGACCACAGCCTTGTATGAGCCTTTAAAAGTCCTTCCTACTTCAATGAAATGTATGCTATAGGATCTTCAAACTTACTGTGTTCATATTCTCCTTCCAGAGACCTAAGTTTCAATGAACTCACTTCAGTTCCAACTGAAGGATTGAGTGGACTGAACCAGCTCAAACTCACTGGCAATTCTGAGTTGAAAGAAGCTTTGGCAGCAAAGAACTTCGCAAAGCTCCGGTACGTTGGTAAATAACACCACAGAGTGCCTCACTTATTTTCACAGTAACAAGCAATGTGACAATAAATGAAGCCAGTTTAGACGGTATTCATGACAAATGATCAGGCCCTTTGCTGAGGCCTGTAGTGCCTCAGTGTTGGAATATATAGAAGGGCATCTGAGTGTTCTGGTATAGAAGCCATTTGCAGGCATTTTCTTGGTATCTTTTATATTTTTCCTCCACCACTTTCCAGGCAGATATCATCTCACTTGGGAGCAGTGGTTTGGGTGGATTTCCATTTGTTACTGAACTGAGCACATCTGTCTTTCACCCTGGAAAATGGGAGCAGACGTGCAGGTGTCTCATTCCATAATCACCATGATTTATATATACACTATTTATTCTTGGAAGCAAATGATAAGAGTAACAATAATCACTCAAATGGAAACTTCTAACTGATTTCTGTGGGAGGTGGATCAGACAGTGATGAACAGCTTTCCATTTTCAAAGATCTTTCTGCACATTAAGAAGCAGCAGTTAAAAATTGTTTCCCACACTGTCCGATGGAAAAAGTGGAGATGAAGCTACTGTTAATTTGTCTAAGGCCAGCAAAAGAATCCATGTCACTTTTAGAAGCAGGCATCAGCAGTACTGTGGAAACAGCAGATTGATTTTTAGGTTTTGATCTGTTTTTGAACATTCATGCTTTCTGGGATTCTTTAGACTGACATCCTTCCTAAATGTTTTCAAGAAGAGAATTCAGAGGAGCAATACTGCAGGTAGTTGCTGCTGTAGTCTTGAGTCACAAAAATTACCTTCTGGTCTGCTATTACTTCATTGCTTATGTGGATTTTTTAGAACTCTGTGTGCAGGTGTACTTCTCTGCTGGTATGTACCATTTCTGCCAAACACATATAAATAGAATTAAAAATCTTATTTTGGTACCACAAATGAAGAGTGAGAAGAAAAGATGTAACTTAAAAGCTTGTGGACTGGGAATCAACTTTCTTACAAAACAGTTACTCTTTAATTAACTTGCTTAATTACTCTTCAGTTTAATTTGTACAGCAATGCCACAAACTGATCAGAATTTGATTTCTATATGGAGGAGAATGAATAGCAGAGAGCTAGACATCATAAAAATTTTGTTTCATGCTTCTCACAGCAGACAAGACTTGTATACATCACCTGTCCTTTATCTCAGTGCAAGAGTTTGTCAGAAATGGTTGTGCCTGACCCAAATTGAAATATCTTTTTATTAGCAACTTTGATGAAAAGAAGCTTTAAGTTTAGTGCTGAAATGTTCTAGCTAGATTTTCAATAGATGGTAATCCTAACTTTGGTTCCAATGGTTAACAGTCTCCATTGTTCTACTGTATTTCAGGTCACTCTCTGTACCATATGCTTACCAGTGCTGTGCGTTTTGGGGCTGTGATTCTTATTTAAACTCTAATGCTGAAGATTCCAGCCATCAAGATCAAGGTGCCTTGATGGATCGTGAGAAGGGTAAATGTTACGTTGTACTTACCCAGCAGTGTTTTTGTGCCAGACTGAGTAACAGTGTATGTTGTCTTTGAATAAGGCACTATGAACAAGGTAAATCTTTATAGGGCTACAAAAGTAGTCTCCTAAAGTGCTTAGCAATTGTTTAAAAATCAGAAGTGCCATGTTCCTTCTAGACATGTGAAAGGTATTTGTCAGACACTGTAAGAGTTGCCTGTATGGGAAAAAAAAAATTTTTAAAGACAATTCAAACTGCAAGTATTGTTTCTTTATTGTTCTCAGTATTTCAACCTTCCTATTCAGAGTGGGCTTGTCCTTCCACTCTGTTTCAGGGTCCACAAATCTTTCCCTGGTGATCAAAGATGTTCCTTTGTTATAAAGCATTGTGAGTACCTGGGACAGGCAGTAGTAACTCAAACTGCTGCAGCAATTTCTGCACTGAGCATTGGACCTTATGTGGCAAACCAGAACAACTCCACTTGTTAAAGGCTTGAGTGTCGGTGAACTGTTAGGTCTTTGATCCCTCAAAAGACTACTTCCATCCTAGGCAGCTTCACTGCATTTCACTTTTGTTTTCTTTCTATGACTAACATGTTTTTCACTTTTACAGCTGATGTTCTGAGAAATGAAGAAAACGAGGAACTGGGACAGACTATTATTCACTGTACACCAGCAACAGGTAAGTCCTATAATGTGCTTTAGCCACACTGTGAACTTAAGGCATGGTGTTATGCAAAGAGCTGGCTGCAGAAATACATGTTTTGTTCCTGGTAATCATTCTGTATACAGATTAAATTATGCAATGCTTTGGGTGAAATATCACTTGATGTCAGTGTTGTTTTGAATGACCAGTCACAAAGATTTGACTCAGCTTTAGACATACAGCACTTTATTGGAGAATCATGCTAGAAAAATACTGAAATTTCTTTCCTTAAGCAGAACAATCAAGACTGTAATACTTATATTTGGAGTCTGCTGTGTTTAATGCACTGCTCCCTAATTCTGCTTGATTTTTGCCAAGGAGATGTCTGTGGAGCAGACTGTATGCTCATCTGTTTCAGTGAGAGTTCAGCCTGTGCTTTAAAAGCCTAACTCACACTGCTGTCACTGGTTTTAACAAAGCTTGATGTCTTTGCAGGAGAGTGGATGAGGAACACTCACACGATCTGTTCCCCAGCCCTGCTATAGCTACATTAAGTGAGAGCAGAGGGCAGTTACAAGTAGTTGGAGTAAGCAGTAGCATCCTAAACTGCTAGACACTTCTGCAATGAGTAGTCTTATTGGCATAGCACTCCAATTCAGGCTCAAACACTTCATGAGTGTTGAAAGTCTTTGATTTTGCAATTAATATTTCCATTCTAGGCAGCTTTGTTCCTGCCCTTCTGCTTCTCTTTCTCAAACTGCAAATTTCTGTATGTGGTTCCACTCAGCTCCTAAAGCACTTATGGTGATGTTCCTGCTTCTTTGCCTTTGCCACAACCTCTCCAGAGGACTCCTTCCATACATCTTGTACCCTCCTGTCTGCATAAACAGGAACACATAGATGGGGGAAACAGTAGAAGGAGTTACCCAAGTCTCATTTCATTCTCTTCTCCTAACTAGTATTTTACATTATGAAAATCTGTTCATTCTTCATCTTTTGGGCTTGCTCCAACTTTAGTATCCAGAATATCATAAGGATTTCTTGATCACAGCCAAAAAGAACTGTGGTCAGACAGTCAAATATATTATTAATGTAATTGTACATAAGCTGAGAGTTAATTTGGTAATGCTGCTTGTTTGCTTTTGATCTCCTGTTCACAGAATGAAAACTCAGATGGTGTGTTACATGGGTTAAATCCTTAAAGTCTTCAGGTCTTTCTTTTTGCCCATGCCAGAAATGCTGTAGTAGATCTAAAAGGAATGAAGAGCTTGTTTTACAAGTTCACAATTTGTCTTGTTTTTCACCAGTCCCTCCCATACTAACAAGTTTCTGTGCCATGCTGTCATCTGGTCATAAGTAAGATACTCCACCCACCATGTGAGTTCTGAATCACTGCTCAACTCGTAGATCCACCTTCCACTTTGCCTAGTGGCAGGAATGGATTGCTGAACAGTGGTGGTCAAGTAGCTCAAGAGCTCTGAAAGATGTGAAACTCATCCTTCTGAGCATGAATTTTTCCCCTCCTCCCATATGGGCTGGACACATCAATGAGAGAGGAGGGTAGCTTTTAACTCTAAGGGTAGCTAGACTTTGGGAGAAAGATAGAGAAGGGTGGTGGGTTTTGTTTGTCTGAAGTACAGCTACTAGAAAAATGGCTTCAAATTGATTTTTGGAAGCATAGAATTGGGATTTTTAAATGTCCTAAATAGGAAGTTGTTTTTATTTTTAAGTAGATCAGCTTAGCAGGTATTCTTGTGTCATGCGAATGTATTGTAAAATTAATTATTCTAGCAGGGAGGTCTTACTTGGGAATACATGCTAAAAAGGGATATTAGTGCTGATTTTACTGGTCTGTTAATCCAGTGAGCACCATTATTTCTTGCGCACAAATGAAGCTTGCTCATTTAAACAAAGAAAAATGATATTTTTTTGACTTGTCAGTTCATTAATTTCTGGAAGTTGCTTTAGGCCTTGGGAGATTTTTGCACTGACATTTAATTGTTCTGTGCACTTGTGTTTCAGCCCCTGTTAGGGATGGGTTGTCCTTACCTTTCCCCTGCCAGAGAGGAGGCATGTGCTGTGCAGAGCCAGGGCCATGTGCTGAATCCAGCTCAGGAGCTCCAGACTTTGCACAGTTTGACATTTTCCTTCAGCTCCCCGACTGCAGGGAGGGATCCCGAGCTATTGTGCTTGGAACAATTAACAGTGCCTAATGGGGATATGGGAGAGGTTAAACTCTTCTAATTGTTACTTAAAATCAGTAGGATTTCCCTATGGAATAAATAGCAATTAGAAGGATTAAAAGGGTAGGCAATAGTAGTGACCTTTTTTCCTTGTCTTGCCTCCTGTTATTTTGCTTGTTGGGCTTTTTTATTATTTAAGCTTTTTTTAAGTGGGGGGAAAAAAAAAGAAGAAAAACCCCTCATTTTCCCATATGACTTTCCAAGCTCACAGTGTGCTTCAGTGACAAGGATGGAGGACAGGGCATGTAGTAAATTCCTGTCCTTATGGAAGCTGATTAAATTGAATTTGTTGGCTGTTTTATAGATGTTTCCTTGTGACCAGAAGTTACTCCAAAAGGCATGATTGTGAATCATTTTTTGAGAGAACACGTTCTTTCTAAAAAATTCCTTGTGGGTTGTGAACATTTGCCTTTACACTTTTTGCCAACCTTTTTTATGAAACATAAAACCTAAATAAAATAAAAAAGCATTTAGGTGGCACTAATAAAAGCTATTTTGAGTAGCTAAAAGGTAATTAAGTTTGTTTAGCTAGCTTGTTTATACAAAGTGTTCTCAAGTGACCATTCACTGTGGTAATTATTATTTCAGGCATAATTAATTAGTAAATAGCTTCAGCAGAATAGTTTACTTTCAACTGACCTATTTAGCAGTTCAGCTGTGTACTCTATTCATGAATTAATGAGTGCTCTTGTAATACCTTTTCAAAATCTTGCTTGTTAAGGCAGAATTTTTTCCTAAATTGGTTGTCCTTTTCTTTGTTTTTTGTTTTCTTCTAGGTGCTTTTAAGCCTTGTGAATATTTATTGGGCAGCTGGATGATTCGACTTACTGTCTGGTTTATTTTTTTGGTTGCTTTGTTCTTCAACCTGCTTGTCATGTTAACAATATTTGCATCCTGTACTACATTGCCATCTTCCAAACTGTTTATAAGCCTGATTTCTGTCTCTAACTTATTTATGGGAGTCTATACTGGTATTTTAACTTTCTTGGATGCTGTCTCTTGGGGAAGATTTGCTGAATTTGGCATATGGTGGGAGACTGGCAGTGGTTGCAGAGTTGCTGGGTTTCTTGCAGTCTTTTCGTCAGAAAGTGCCATTTTTTTCCTGATGTTGGCAGCTGTTGAACGGAGCTTGTCTGCGAAGGAATTCATTAAAAAGGGAAAAAGCAATCGCCAAAAACAATTTCAGATTGCAGCAATTTTTGCTTTCCTGTGTGCTGTGGTAGCGGGGTGCTTACCACTGTTTTATAAAGCAGAGTACTCAGCATCACCCCTTTGCTTGCCCTTCCCCACTGGAGAAACACCTTCACTAGGCTTCACAGTAACTTTAGTGCTCCTGAATTCATTAGCATTTTTGCTAATGGCTATTATCTACACTAAACTGTATTGCAACTTGGAAAAAGAGGATCTCTCAGAAAACTCCCAGTCCAGCACAATTAAGCATGTTGCTTGGCTAATCTTCACGAACTGCATCTTTTTCTGCCCTGTTGCGTTTTTCTCATTTGCACCGTTGATCACTGCGATTTCTATCAGCCCTGAAATCATGAAGTCTGTTACTTTGATATTTTTCCCGCTGCCTGCTTGCCTGAATCCGGTCCTGTACGTATTCTTCAACCCCAAGTTCAAAGAAGACTGGAAGCTGCTCAGGCGCCAGCTGAGCAGGAAGACGGGAGCGGTAGCGATTGCTGTCAATTCTCAAGGGGGCTGCGTGGCGCAGGATTTTTACTACGACTGTGGCGTTTACTCCCACTTGCAGGGTAACATCGCCGTGTGTGAGTGCTGCGAATCGCTCCTCCTCTCCAAGCCCCTGCCCTGTAAACATTTAATAAAGTCCCAGAGCTGCCCCACGCTGGCAGTGGTGCCTTGCCAAAGGCCGGATGGATACTGGTCGGACTGTGGCACCCAGTCAGCCCACTCGGACTACGCGGACGAGGACGACTCCTTCGTGTCGGACAGCTCGGACCAAGTGCAGGCCTGTGGCCGTGCGTGCTTCTACCAAAGCCGGGGCTTCCCTTTGGTTCGCTATGCCTACAACATACCAAGAATTAAAGACTGAAAGGAAGGGCTTTCTGCCATCAGCTGGTCCAATAAAGAGGTATAAGGCTTTGCAGACTGGTGCCTGTTTTGACCTTTCAAGCAGGAAGCACTTTTGTAATCATTGTTCAGTGTCATTTGTAAAGAAGGGAAGCGGGCAGTAACTTCTTGAGCCATACATTTTAAAAAGAAAATGAAATAAATCAATCGCCCTGACTGTAAATAATTGGTAAACCAAATTTGTTACCCAATATTTTTACTCTTTCCACACAATAGTGGTTTCTTTTTTACAGTTTTTACATGCTAATGGTGTGTTTCCACATTATACCCCAGTTGTACTTTGCTTCTGCTGTTGGCGAGGTAAGTTCTGTTGATTTCCCCTCCCTCTCCCTCCGCCAAAGCACAATATAAAGGACAGCTGTTTAATATTATAGAAATTATTTTTAAATATAACTTTTCTATAATTAAGAAAAAAAAAAAATCTCTTGCTAGCTTTGTATAGTGTATTCAGCATTGAATCTCAGGATGAATTTTATTGCAGGGCCAAAAAAGGGATTAATTCTCCCATATGTAACTGTGACAGCAATATAGGAATACTATGTTTGTTTTGTATTTGAAGCCAATAGTCAGTTAAAAAAAAAAAAAGGTTTTTTTGCAGTAAAGCACTTGTAATCCACAATATTCTGTAGACTAGCAGAATAAGAATTCCTGAAACAGTTGTCAGGAATAATAGGGTTGAACACGTTTCTTCCAGTGATGATGCATTACTTCAGGTGAACCACAGCAAGCTTCTTCAGTATTATGCAGTCAAGTCATGCCATTGGAAGGAATGTTGATGTATCCAGGGGCGTTAGCAGTGCTGTCAGTGTACACACCTCATGTCTTTGCAGGAAGAGTGACTAATACTCTGCAGCCTGTTGAATGTTACAGCAGTCCAGTAATACCCCTGGATAGACTGAGCAAATGGAGGGAAAATGCAAAGCAATTTGGCAATGAAGAAATGCATTTTTCCAGTTATTTTGCTGAGAGTGAAGTACACTCTGTGAAGTCACTGATTTTTCACATAAATCAGTGCAATCCTTTTAAACCATTAAAGTCCTGAGACCCAAATGATTTAAGTACAATCACTGATCCATTTTTCTATATTTAGTTTGAAATCTGATCAATATAAAGTTATGAATGCATGATTAAGTATTTATATATGTTTCTTGAACAATATGCTAAATCAAGAGCAAATCCACTGCCGTCCCAGTCACTCTGGAGACATTAAGAATTAAAGCTAGATTGCTGTTTTGAGAATTAAATGTATATACTGTTCATACAATGAATTTTTATCTTTGTATTGTAAGTTATTTGATAGAACCCATGATGGAAAATGTGGCTTCAGTTCATTTTGTTAATTAAAGCTACCTCCTAAACAATAGTGGCTGCCAGTAGCAGAGTGTTTAAAATGTGGTTTATATACTTTTTACATTGTAAATAGATGTGGTTGTATATTGTCACTGTAATAAAAAAAGAATCCTTGTATATCAAAATCATGTAGTTTGTACAAAGTATGGGAGGATTATTTACTGTATGCTGTTAATTTTGTAAGCCAAAATATTCATGTGTAAAAAGGGAAGAAAACCAGCCCAGAGTTGTTAATTCTTTTATTTACACTCATGAATATTACGTCTGCAGTTAGCATGGAATGTTACACTGAAAGCAAATAAAGGGTACATGAATATTGATTGTTATTTATCTGTGTTTTTCAAAAGTTAAGACTACACTTGTAGAATTATTGAGCATAAATACCGTGTCATCTGCTCTCGGCTACATGTGCTGAGTTTCAGGAAAGATCTGCCAGAAAAATAAGCAAGTTGCCAATTTACATGTGGGTTTATGATCTCAGACTAATGCTGAGTATTGGCATTCAAGAGGCTAAAACCTTCAGCAAAGTGTTTGTCCTCTTACAAAACAATCTCTTGATTAAAGATGTTATGTATTGTGTTTGAGTTAAAATATTTTTATTATGGCTTGGATAATCATACAGATTATAATTTTCATATTGGTACTTTTTAAAATTGAGAATTGGGGGTTTTTTTAAGCTATCATTTTGTAAGAGTCACAGTCTGTCCCATGTTCCCTGTGTTGGCCAACCTCTCAAATGTAACAAGGATGCTTCTCAAAAAGGACTAGAAATGTAAGCTGCCATTTATAATCAGTAGACAAGGAAATCCAACCATCAAGCTTCCAGAAAGCCAGTTGTATTTTCAAACAATGTTCCTGAGAATGGATTTATTTCTTCTATGTTTTTACAAATGATTCTTCACTGAAATGCTGTTAAAAGGGTCAGATGTGAACCATTTGAAGTTCCAGGGCATCAGTATGTTTGTGGAGTTGAGTTATGCTGGTGGGTAACTCTTCCTGCAGTCAGCCCAGCATCTTCCAGCACAGGCAGGTCCTGTCTGCTGCTGGTAGAGGTGAAGGAATACAGGCAGCATCTACTAAACCCAGCCCATCAAGAAGCAGTGCTGTAGAACTTGCCTCTCCACATCACCACGTGCCTGAACGCCCGCGCACCATCACCTGAGGAGAACCCAGACAAATCCAGCTGCCAGGTACTTAATGCTACCTTTGTTGTGTCTTTGGTCAAGCTGAGCTCAGGCCAGGGCATAATGGAATGTTCACGTGTTCCCATCCACTGTGAACTTGCTCCCACTCTAAAAGCAGGGTCAAATATACAGGGACACCTTGTCTTAAAGCGGTGTTGTGTTAGCAACATGTGGGATTTTTGTTACCTATGTCCCGGTGGCTTTCTGAGCTGTCACCTCAGCAGCCTCTCTTCAGCTAGGCAAAGCTTCCTAATTTCAGTTCAGAGACTCAGGCAAGTGAAACTTTGTGTTAGAGCCTTCTGGATGTCTGCAGAAAATAAATCCTCCACTTTTCTAGAGTCCAAAGCTAGCTAAAACTGTTCTTACAGTGGCAGTGTCACATACCTTGCTTCTTGACCTCTCTAAACAACTGCCATCAGCTCCAATGCTGGATTTAGCAGTCAAAAAGGATTTGCTGTTGATTTTAAATGAAAAAAGGAGAGCATTTTTTGGTGTTTTTCTTCCTCATCTGCTGTTGCAGCTTTTTGCAGGGAGACAGAGTCACAAATAAAATTGCCAAAAGTGTTCCCTACTTTTCCCCCATTAGGCTATTAGCCTGCTCTGTGGACATTGGGCATTTTCAGTCTCTTACAAAAGTAATGCATCTGCTTTACAATTTTTTTGGGGGGTTGGCCTTTTGCCTCTTTTAATTTCTTTCCAGTTGAATTTCCTATGTTTATCATTAATTTACTCAAAAATTTCAAACATACATAAAGATATCTCAGTAATTCTTTTCACTTTTATTGCTATTTATAAGCCTTCAGTTTTAATTTACGGGTAATATTTTTAATTAAAAGCACAATGCAGAGTTTGTTTCATACATGCACTCAATAATTTTTAATTACATAAATGCTTTTGATCTTTTACTGCTAGCATAAATTAATTTTAGTAGATTTTTTTAATACTGCCTTTCACATATTGTACTGTAGAGTCTGACTGAGCACTAGATTTCAGTTGAAGATGATTCAATAAATAAGGAAATCTGAAATGAGGTAATACATCGTAAATTGCTGTTTTCTGTACTGTTGGGTATTCTAAGAACTTGGAGGGATGAATGGACTCATTTCATATGTTGCATTCATGGCACTGCAGTAATATAAAATATTGTTAGGTTTTACCCAAGAAATACTAGTTAGTGGTCACTGTGGTGTTTGCTATAGGGAAATTATTTTGATTTGAGGGTCTGAAAATATGAAGTATCTCACTGGTTTCCAGAAACAAAAGCATAGCCTGTGTCCTGAAAATTTCAGCCCAAAAATGAGCAAGTAAATTTCTTACTAACTGATGTTTTAAAAAGAGAGAAAGACTTTAAGCTTAAACTAGCTGGAGAAGTGAAAACTATTCAAAAGCAGGAGGACTGTGATCTCCAACTCACATAAAACAGCTGGGTTGGGTGGGAATCCTGCTAGTGATTAAAAAAGGTGTGATTTTAAAATAAATGTGTTCTGTAGAGCTCTTGCACACTTCCCCAAACAAAGAGGGAAATTCCTGCTGCTTCAAAGAGATGGCTCCCCATCTGCAGTCAGCAGAATCTGGGCTGGGACTAGCAGTATGTACAGGATACTGCAACGATGAGAATACACCACACGGTGAAGGAGAGTGGAGCAATGCAGGACCTCTCAGGTTTCACAGCCTCTAATCAAGCAGAACTACACATTCAGGCACAAAAATAGCCAGCAGACAAGTATAGGCAGTGCCTGTTCAGCTCTGACATGGAGTGTGAGCCAAGTGACTTTCTCCCTCGCTCCTGTGCCTGTCACACTGGAAAATCCAAAGATTGGGGGAAACTTCTCAAATTCATCCATATTTGGTTCAAATTTTCTACTCTTTCTGAGGTTGCAAGTAAAATTAAGATCTATATTCTTCAAGATTGAGGCATGTTGTGTAAGCCTCTGTTTCTGTTTAAATTTATTAAATTTCTTTCCCGTGGGATTATTTTTATGCTTCTATGTTCCTGAATACAAGTGTGGAATCAGACATTACATCCGATCTGATTCTTTTCATTAAATCTGGGTAGTATTCGTCAAGTTCAACTGAAATTTTCTTCTGCTGGCTCTTGTGTTTTCAGAGATTGTTTATCACATTGCAGTTGAGTTTCTAAAATTGAACTATTTCATAAAGAATTGGCAAATCAAGGCATTTAGTAGTTCAGACTAGTTGATTTGTGCCTAGAATTTAATTCATTTCTATGTCTGTTACCTGGAAAATTGCTTTCTTGATATTTTCTGTTTAAAAGGTTTCCTCAAATATTGTGAATGGCAGTTAGGGAGTATTTGCGAGAAATTTGTCAGGACCATTTGGATGGTCAGACACACTGATTGGCATGAGCAAACAGACAGAAGCTATAGGTCTGTGAATACATCCTGCTGTGTATCCTCTGAATTTTATTCCCTGTTGCTAGATAGCTTCAAGTGCTTATTCCATAGTCTATGATGGTGTTGGTTCAGTTGGCACTGGAAGACTGAACGTGGTTTTTGTAGTTTCTTTGGTGAGAAATTAGGGTGATTTTTCACACTGGAATCAACTGAAGGGATGTTTGTATATATTTGTTCACTACATTCAGTTATTTGCAGCAACTTCTGTGCTTCATTGTGGCAGTTTGATTTTGCCTGTGGCCTTTAGCACTGCTGGGGCTTAATTCTTGCCAGGGCAGATGCTTTTTTGGCACTCAGTTCACAGAATTAAGATTTTGCCATGAAGCATTGTCCTTGTAACATGCCATTTTCTTGCTTGTCAGTCCTGCTATGGCCATAGGAGTTGTGCACCTGAACCTGCAGGATTGTTGTTTCAATCCTTAATATTTTATAAAACTGCATTGTTTGGGCTCTTACCTTGCCTGTTTTAACTAGGGCATGGTGGCTGTGGAGCTGGCTTGTCAACTTGAGCAGAACAGTAAGAGGAATAATAACAATATTATTTTATACTTTCACTTCTCTTAAAAGTTGGATGCTTCTGTCATTCCAGTAGCAACACTTTTAGTTCCCCAAAAGGTGAACTGGCTTTTGCCACCTTCTCTATGTGCAGTCTTGGTGCATAAACACTGATAGCAATATGAGCTATTTGCCCAATATCTGCTCCTGAATCCTAAGGAATTCTCTTATATGGAGGTAAGAGAGAGACTCAAACATTTGTGTCTTTGGCAAGATTGCTGCTGCCTTGCCTTGAGACATCCATTTCATAGTTTCTGGCCATCCCAGATGATGTGATGTGGGCCTCCATCAAAAGGAGAAATGCCCAGTACAGTGAACTCCAGAATTCCTCAATTTACTGAGACAAGATGGAGCAATGCTTTTCCTATTCATTTAAGATTATTATTAGTCCTCAGTATGAGACAAGCTTTAAGGTCGGGAGGGTTTTAAAGCCTTACTAAGATGTTTTGAAATTACCTCAGTCTGCAGCCTGTTGAAATTTTCCTACTTGCCATGACATGGAGCTTTGCTCACAGTACTTGTGGAGTAAACAACTTTTATACTTCTTTTCTTTCTTAGCTACATGCAGCACATATACAGAAGTTCTTGTAAAACCATAAGTGGTTTGTGTTTAACAAAGCTGATGCATTGGATTGTGTGATTTATATCCTAAGAATTGAATCCAATCTGAAATTTTCTTCTTCATGCAAGTTTAATTGCCATGAAACTTAGGTTCTAGTGGTATTCTGTTGTCTCCAATACTTAAATCATCAGCTTAAATGATTTTAACAGGTGTCATTCATTTGTTAGACGCTGTAGCTAGTCATACTTGCTTCTGTATTTGATTATCATCAGGCTCAACAATCTACTGCAAGTGGCTGGAGTTATTTTAGCATTAGCAGTATCACTGCTGCATAGTGATGTAGTCAATACTCTGGGGATGGTTGGATCAGAAATGCATTTGTGCCTTTTTTGTGGGTTTTTTTTTCAGCTTGCTGTAAAACCATTTCTGATGATCAATTGGTTATCAGCACATATGATCAACGATGGGATAATATTTGGGTTTTTTCTTACAGGAACCATAATGATATTTTTCCAACCTGCCAAAACTGCAGTTCCCATGAGATGGTAAAGGAAGAAGCTCCACCACTGAAAATGGAAAATCCTTGACACCTCAGCTCTGCCTCTCCCTTCCAGTCTGTGGCTGTGCATTCCTGGTGCTGGCCTGTTTAAGCCTCAGCAGATGTCAGGTATATCCCTGAGCTTTAACTTGCTCAGACCAAAGGCTTTGCTTGGCTAAAGAGTTTTCTACTACATTAGTAAGGTTTTGTGGGTCAGTAAAGGGTCAGGTGAGCAAGAGGGAGGGAGAAGTATGTGCTCCTGAGAGACAGGAGATGCAGCCGTT
Source organism: Xenops minutus (assembly GCA_035221455.1). NCBI lineage: Eukaryota > Metazoa > Chordata > Aves > Passeriformes > Furnariidae > Xenops > Xenops minutus. The sequence continues at coordinate 307,532 of JAWWEE010000158.1, read as the reverse complement.
TTGGCAGAGAAATTATGGGCTGGGTGCCTGTGGGTCTGCAGCCCAAACACCAAACAGCCCATCTTAAAATTTCCAAATACGATATTTTGGGCATTTTTTACATTTAGTATTTAGCGATCTAAAAATAAAAATCTTGTTAAACTCACCTACCTGGAGAATCTTGGTAAGAATAGTTAATATAGCAACCAAATTTACAATTACCTTCAAACTTCTGCATCTCATGTTAATATCAGTAATGCTTCTGTTTAGTCAGCCACAGCAAAATGATTCAGTAAAGTTTCATAAAAATTTGCCCACTGGTAGTCAGCAGTTATCTTCTGGGTTGATGAAGTTTGGAGGCAATGAAAACCTTTGGTGATAGGTGTGTTTGTTGCTGATCGTGTTTAAGATTTGGCTAAAAAATGGGGTGTCAAGGTGGCAAACAAGGATAGGAACAGACATATATATATATGATCTATTTATAATAAATAGTTGTAGACTCATTGGAGAATTGACTGAGAGGAGAGAAGGGAAAGGACACCATTTGTCTAGCAGAGATATATGAAAACCAAAAGTCTTAAGAATTTTAAATCAAACAAGATAATTCTGGGGACTAAAATGGGATTTTGCAATTTAATACAAGCACGGATTACAAACTTTGACCTGGCTGTTAGCAAATGCTAAGATGCGTTCTTCTGATATACTGGGAGTGTCACCTGCCCTTGAGGTTCCCGTTTACTGAACTGGTACCCACACAAAAACAACATAAAGACAGAACCCCTAGGGCTAGTTCCTATGGATTAGCACACACGTGCCATTGCTGGCCTGGGGGATGCCAGGGCCGGGCAAGGGGGATGGGGATGGTGTTTGCACTGCACCCTCCCAAATCCCGCCACACTGCACGGGGAGGCATGTCCTGGTTGCCAGGTGGTGTGTCTCCGTTCCCCATAGGTGTGTCCCTGTGTCCCCATTCCCAGTAGGTATGTCCCATTGCCATGTCCCCATTCCAAGTGGGTGTGTCCCTGTGTCCCCATTCCCGGTAGGTATGTCCCATTCCCGGTAGGTGTGTCCCTGTTTGGGGTAGGTGTGTCCCTTTCCCTGGAGGTGTGTCCCTATGTCCTCATGTCCTCATTCCCAATGGGTGTGTCCCATTCCATGTCCCATTCCCAGTGGGTGTGTCCCATTCCCAGTAGGTGTGTCCCATTCCCGGTGGGTGTGTCCTTGTGTCCCCATTCCCGGTGGGTGTATCCCATTCCCCCTGAGTGGGTGTGTCCCATTCCAGGTAGGTGGGTGTATCCCATTCCTGGTGGGTGGCTGTGTTCCTATGTCCCCGTTCCTGGTGGGTGTGTCCCTGTGTTCCATTCCCAGAAGGTGGGTGTGTCCTTGTTCCCATCCCCATTCCCGGTCGGTGGGTGTGTCTTTGTATGCCATTCCCAGGGGGCAGAGGGTCTCCCCGTGTCCCTGTATCCCTATATCCCATTCCCTGTGTCCCTGTGTCCCTATATCCCATTCCTGCTGTCCCTGTGGGTGTGTCCCTGTATCCCATTATCCCGGTGGGTGTGTCCCTGTATCCCATTATCCCAATGGGTGTGTCCCTGTTTCCCGGTATCCCGGTGGGTGTGGCCCTGTTTCCCTGTATCCCGGTGGGTGTGGCCCTGTATCCCATTATCCCGGTATCCCGGTGGGTGTATTCCATTATTCCATTATCCCGGTGGGTGTGTCCCATTATCCCTGTATCCCGGTGGGTGTGTCCCTGTGTCCCTATATCCCATTATCCCGGTATCCCGGTGGGTGTGCCCCTGTATCCCATTATCCCGGTGGGTGTGTCCCTGTGTCCCTGTATCCCTGTATCCCATTATCCCGGTGGGTGTGTCCCGGTATCCCGGTATCCCATTGTCCCGGTGGGTGTGTCCCTGTGTCCCTGTATTCCATTATCCCGGTATCCCGGTGGGTGTGTCCCTGTATCCCATTATCCCGGTGGGTGTGTCCCTGTATCCCATTATCCCATTATCCCGGTGGGTGTGTCCCTGTATCCCATTATCCCGGTGGGTGTGTCCCTGTATCCCATTATCCCTGTATCCCATTATCCCTGTGTCCCTGTATCCCTGTATCCCATTATCCCGGTGGGTGTATCCCATTATCCCGGTGGGTGTGTCCCTGTATCCCGGTATCCCTGTATCCCGGTATCCCATTATCCCGGTGGGTGTGTCCCTGTGTCCCTGTATTCCATTATCCCGGTATCCCGGTGGGTGTGTCCCTGTATCCCGGTGTCCCGGTGGGTGTGTCCCTGTGTCCCTGTATCCCTGTATCTCATTATCCCGGTGGGTGTGTCCCTGTGTCCCTGTGTCCCTGTATCCCATTATCCTGGTGGGTGTGTCCCTGTATCCCTGTATCCCATTATCCCGGTGGGTGTGTCCCTGTATCCCATTATCCCGGTATCCCATTATCCCGGTGGGTGTGTCCCCCCGCCCCGGGTGCTGTCGGGAGCTGTCCCTGTAACGGCCGCGCTCCCTCAGGGCCCGCGCGCCATGACGGGCCGGGACACCCACAGCGACCGGGACACCGACACCCACAGCGACCGGGACAGCGACACCGACACCCACAGCGACACCCACAGCGACCCCGACACCGTCCCCCACACCCCCAGGCACACCCACGGCCCCCGGGCCCGGCCCGGCTCCGCTCCCGGCCCCGCCGAGCCCCGGCCGCCGCCGCCGGCGCAGGGAGGCCCGGCCGGCCGGAGGTAAACCTTGCGCGCTCGGGGCTGTGCTCTGCACAGATAAATCCCTTTTACCGCTCTCTTCGGCTCGGTCTGGGCTTTCTGGCGTTTGTTGGGCTGAGTCTCGGGGCCTGCGCCGGGTCAAACGCTCCTGCCTTTCCTGTCATCCCGTTAGAGGCTCCCGTGGGCTGCAGGGCTCTCTGGCCTTGTCCTGTGTGCAGTCGGTGTGGCGTGTGTACACTGCACAGTCCCTCCTCCCGTGGTTTGGTTTCACTCCCTTTTCGTTGTATACAGATTTAGCACATCTTGGGATCTCACCAGCTTGACAGGGGAATAAATAATTCTTATTCCTCTCTTTAAAACAAAAGGCGGTGCCTGCGTTATCCTGGCATACAGCCCCTGTGCTGGAAGCTTTGCAGACCTGGCATTAACTGGTGGTGAATGTACCTAGCAAGGCTGAGCTCTGTTATTCTGGAATACAACCCTTGTGCTGGAAGCTTTGCAGACCTGCCATTAACTGGTGGTGAATGTACCTAGCAAGGCTGAGCTCTGTGTTATTCTGGAATACCACCCCTGTGCTAGAAGCTTTGCAGACCTGGCATTAACTAGTGGTGAGTGTACCTAGCAAGGCTGAGCTCTGTGTTATCCTGGAATGCAACCCTTGTGCTGGAAGCTTTGCAGACCTGGCATTAACTGGTGGTGAATGTACCTAGCAAGGCTGAGCTCTGTGTTATCCTGTAATACAGCCCCTGTGCTGGAAGCTTTGCAGACCTGGCATTAACTGGTGGTGAATGTACCTAGCAAGGCTGAGCTCTGT
>JAWWEE010000158.1:175788-296011 GCA_035221455.1 Xenops minutus | reverse complement strand
GAGCACAGGGCCCACATGGAGCCCTGTGGAACCCCACTAGTGACAGGTGGCCGCTCTGATGTCACCCCAGTCACTGTTACCCTCTGTGCTCGACCCGTGAGCCAGTTGCTCACCCACCACATGATGTGTTTATCCAGCTGTGCTGGACATTTGTCCAGAAGGATCCTGTGAGAGACAGTATTGAAAGCTTTACTGAAATCCCAAAAGATGACATCAACTGGCTTCCCCTGATCAACTAAGTGGATTACCCTGTCATAAAAGGAAATCAGGTTTGATAACCAGGACTTTCCTTTCATGCATTTGTCTTCATAATTTCAGAAGTCCTTCAGATTCAGCCTAGAATGAGTAGTATAACCTATCTTTGGATCTAACCTAATTAATCTTAGTCTTAATGCTGACTGGATGATTGACATAAACACATTGCAGACTCTATCCTACTTTAATAATTTATTATGATTTAGAAATGAGCCTTCCTAATTACACAGCAAAATGTAGATTTATTATTCAGCGCAAACAGTGCCATTTTCCTGTTTTAAAATGAAAATATAGGTGTCTTTAACTACTATTTGCTTGAAAGAGTTGGTCTGTCCATTAAAATGGATTGCCAGTTCAAAACTGGAAGTTCTCATTCTGTCTCCTCCCCACTGCCCCCACCCCCTCCTTGAGCTTCTCTAGACTTCTACTTATTTGGGTCCTCCTTGGACCTTTGTGGAGTTTCTGACTAACAACTTCTATTGTCAGTGGGAATAGGAGGTGTTTTATATGGTAATTACATCAGCCCAGAGGATAGCAAAATCCTGATTCTGGCTGGACTTTATCATATTATATTTTGGAAGCATAAGGTCATCCTTACACATCCCAGGCTTTTAGCAAAAGGAATCTGATTTTCATTTAAATTGGATGATTCATTACTCTTTTCTGTAAACCACACCCAAGTCAAGAACAGCTGAACTTAAAAGCTTAGCTGTCTTTAGGATATTAACATTTGAGCTGCATAGAACTTACCACTTCAAGTTTCCACAAGAATATTTGTGGAACTGGACACAGACCAAAGGATAAATATGTCAATTCAGTGACTAAGAAGGTGTTTAAAATTGCATCAAGATTTCACCTGTAGTTTAAGATCAGAGTCATGAACTCTGACAGTTGTTTCTGTTTTCTTGGGGATTGTGTATATATCTACTATTTTGGAAAACTCACTTCATTTCCTCATAGAAGTGTCAAAAGGTGCTTCTTGATGCAAAGCTTGCTGTATTCCTTACTGAAATATGCATTAAGCACTCACCTTTTTCACATTCAGTTATTGATTCTGAGCCCCTGTGTGTGGACTGCAGAAAATGCTTTATTTGGCAAGAGGCAGTACTTTCTGGGATGTTATCTCTGGGATCTCCACAAGTCTGTATCCTTTTCCATGGCTCAGGACTGTAGTGATGAGGGAAGTAAGGCATGCTTGAGCGTACATGAAACTTTTCCCTTCATCGTGAGCATCCAGCACAAGGAGACGCTGCTGGAATAGTCTTTATACTGTGAGCATAAGAGAATTTGTGTCAGAAGTAAAATGTTTGTATATACATAAGAGAATTCTGCTGGTTTTCTGTATGTCAAGCCAATTTTGTTGCATGGCAACATCAGTTTTGATGCTCTTACTGTTAAATATGGTCCTTTGTTTTCCCTCTCGTTTTCCCTTGAGTTAATTGACTGAAAATACATGTAGGCTTCTTCCAGGAAGAAGACTTTACCCGTACAACCTCATCTCAGGAATGAGATGCAGTATGGAGAACTCTGCTAGAATTTGGTTTATAAAACCATTATCTTTTTAGGCTGCCTTTCTTCCTTTATTCAGTGTGCTCTTGCTGTTATTTCTCTAAAAAGCTTAGAATAGTTTTGACTATTGCCCTTTGTGTTGTCTCACATGAAATGTCCTTATGTTCATGTAAACAGGGACCCAGCCCCTGCCTTATTGAGGGTGTGTGTTTACAACACCATATCTGCAGAACCAGAGGTATATATGACTTACCTCCTAAGGCTTTGCTGCGGAATAGGAATCTTGATCTTGACAGTAGCAAGACTTTTTCTGTTTTATGTGAACTGATCCTGAGATGTGTAGTCTCCTTCATTCCTATCAGCAACTGTAGGATTGAACACCTTTGTAAGGTACCTGTAATTGCTGAATTACTGATTACATCAAAATACTGATTTCAAATCAGAGGACCAAAAGCTTTGGGGAAATGCATTGTGAATGCATAAACTGTGAAGTCTGTAAACTGCCATGACTGTTTAATTATTTAGAAAATTGTCATAACAATCTTGTGAATTAATGCTCCATCTCCCATAATGGTGACTTGGGAAGACAAATGTCCTCATACTGTCCCTCCCTTTCCTCTTCCCCCCAGCTTTGATTGCTGAGCAGTGTGGTATGGACTATCCCTTGGGTCAGCTGGGGTCAGCTGTGCCACCTCTGTCCCCTCCAAAGTCCTTGTGCACCCTCAGAATACTCACTGGTGGGGTGGGTTGAGAAGCAGAAAAGACCCTGAAGCTGTGTAGGCACTGTTCAGCAGTAAACAAAGCACTGTTATGCTGTCAGCAAACACTGTTTTGGTCACAAATCCAAACACTGCACCACAGGAGCTGCTATGAAGAAAATTGACTCCATCCCAAGCAGAGCCCAATACATACTATTGCAAACATATGCATTACATATAACAGAAATCCCAGAAGGCTAATGCTTGCACCCCAAAATAGCTAACTGAAACTCCTATTGTTAACATTCTTGTATTTATTCTTTGCATGTAATTCTTCATGCTATACTAATGTGATATCTAGCAAAGTTGTAAGAGCACAAGTAGTGAAGTTCCACGTTTTTAAGAAAAACTAATTATTCTAATACTAATCTGAATTTGACTGTAGCATTTTTAATAGTTTCTCCATTGCTGAATAGAGAATAAAACATCACTTTTTATTTTTTTAAAGTAAATATATGAGCAAAGCAGGCATTAATCATAAAAATTGAATGCCCGACTTTTTTGGTTAGTTTTTTTTTTTTCAAAAACACCCCTTTACTCACTGAAGAATATAATTTTAATGGAAACTGGGTACAGAATGGGAAAATTCTGTTTTGATGCTTTTTCATTCAAATTTTTGTTCTTACAATTTACTGTGCTGTTAAAAGGCTTGATAGTCTTTATGAGAAACAGAAAGCAGTAAGAAGTATGAAGGCCTAGAACCAACACACTATATAGTAATGAATAACAATGTTCTTGGAGCAGACTTCCCTTTTTTGGTGTGCTGTGATTCCTCCCAGAGCAGACACCCAGATTCCAACTCTTATTCCAAAGACTTTTTGTTTAATGTGCACTTTATCTCAGCATTGTTAATAAAGAGCACAGATTGTTCAACAGCTTGAGCATGACTTTCAAGTTCAAAAGCCATGCTTGCTCATGCTCTCTTTCTTTCATCCAATGAGTTGTTAATTATTTTGTGAGGAGTGGGACCACTTCAACAGAAGGAGTGGAGAATCCTGTCATCCCAGCCTGCACCCTGGTAGATGGAGTCTTCTCCTCTCAGTGGGACATGTTAATTGGAATCCCCTCAGGCAGAAAGGTAGGGAAATCCAGATCTTCCCTGTCCTAGGTTAATGTTCTAGCAGCTGGAACTATTGTCCTGAGTCAAAGCAGTGGTTGCTAATATAGACCCTGATGCACTGTGGTTTTTGCTGACAGTTTAGACTTGAAAGGGATGCTAAGATGTCTACTTTTTTCAAGACTGAACCCTTTGAAGAAATGTGTTTCTGAGGGCAGCTTCTAGCAGAAATGCTTTCCAATCTTAAGAAACAAATGCATTTAAGAATTAAAATTTCCTGTTTACATAAAAGTCTATCTTTACATATCTAAATTTTTTTGTGACTCTGGGATAAATTTATTAGGGATTTTTTTTCCTGCATGTTGTGAATCTTTCACTCTCTGAACCTGGTGTGTCTTTTCTGTCATGCATAACCAATGCCACAGTTATTATTTTAGGTTATACCTGAATCTCAATTACCTTTATATTTCTGTAAGTAGAGTGAACTAACTTCTCGTGGTTAGTGTTAGAATGAGCTTTACATAGAGTTGTGGAGGAGCAATTCAGGGTGACGTGAATAAAATGAGTGCTCATGTATTTCAGCAGCATTAGGGAGTCTGCATTCTTCTGCAAACCCTGAGACTGTTCCAGGGGCCAAGTACAGTAAAACTTTCTGCTTGTCACATACACTGAGTACCCACATGAAATGAGCATGGTTTGGGAGACAGATCCAATAATTCTCTAGTTCCTAGACTGCAGTGGGGTCTGCACTGACTTTATGTGAACTTGAGCAATAAATCATTGTAAACCTGCCTGTCAGGAGACAACTGCAGCTCAGTGTTGTTTCACCAACCTCTTTTCTAGCCTCTTGTTCTTTTCACTTGCCAGTTCTGGAGAGATTAAAGAAGTATTTCTGTGGGCTGGTTTGGTGACTGTGTTGTGTTATAGGTCAAAATGGAAAAGATAATAACAATTGTCTAAACAACCCAGATTTCCAAGATTGCTAAATGTGGTTGATGTTCAGGATTATTATGAGGATACACAAGGAAATTTGGATCTATATTATGATGATGGCAGTGTGGACTTTTCCTATATTTTGCCACTGGTCAGCATTAAATAATGCTAGAATATGGTAGCTAAGATGTCAGAGCAAACAGCTGTGAAATAGAACCATTATCTGTGAAAAGAAAAATGTCACATTCTGCAAACATACAATGGAAAGTGATTGCTGTGAGAAGTATCTTAAAAATATCAATCACAACATTAATTTCTAGAAATGTTTTTACTCAGTGTCAGTCTTCATAGAAAATGCAGAACAGAAGCATCTCTGCACTTCTCCAGCTTCTGATTTAAACATTGATAGGAAAATAAAGAAATATATATTTTATTAGTTTTCTTCCAGCTGGATATAGTGCCTCTGTTTCAAAGGCAATTCGGCTTTTTCTCTTGCATGGAAAATTATTTAATATTTTTCCTTCTGTCAGGAAGAAAATGGGATGCTTCTTCAAATTTGAAGATCCTTTGACCATTCACCCCATACATATAGATTTGATTTCTCTTGAAAAGGTTGTACTGACTCAATGAGGCACATGCTGCGTACTGAGTCACCATCACTACTTTGTGGGACAGAATGACTTGGGTTGGGTGGGGGATTTCCAAGTACAGGCCTAGCCCAGGCTTCATTACGTTCTGAGGCTCGATAGGATCACAGCCCAGAGCAGTGAACCCTCAGGGTAGATTTGTATCCTCTCTCCTTAATTACGTGCTTAGGGAGGGTGGCAGGAGAACAAGCCTTGCTTGCAATGAATAATTGGGTGTTTTACAATCAATACCTTAATTTATGTAATACCTGTAATGATATTTTAATGTATGTGCGTTTACTAGTGGTTTAGTGAATAGATCATGTCTATTTTGAAACACAAGATCAAGGAGAATTTTTAAAACCCAATCTGACAACACCACGCATAAACAAATAATTTCTCCCTCCCATATATACATGGAAAGTAAAAGCAGCATTGAAGAAAATGTACATTAATATGCACATTCATAGCATTTTTTGTAGACTTTTATAAGGGAAAGTAATGAGGATGGGGGGAAGTTGGGAGGGCCAGGGTGACAGGAGCTTGACATGAAACAGGTTACTAAAGCAGCTGGGAATGTGGTGTGCACTAACTTTATGAAGGAAAAGCTGTTCTGGTTGTGAGAGAAAGAGGAAGCATTTCTGATTTGTCTGCAGGATGATTTCTAGGCAGCTGCAAAGTCTGCAGTTCTGCAGGGAGTCTCCCCATCTTAAGGATGTCTCACTGGAAGTAAAACTTAGCAGTAGTTGTGGCTTTCATGGTAGTGTGCATGGCATATTACTGTTTACGTAGGAGCTAATTTAACTTTGGGGTGGCCTAGATAGTGGCTAAACTCATCTGAAATATTGTGATTAAAGATACATAATTTAAGAAGCTTTCCTGCATTTTATTTAGAGTATTTAGAAAGAGTTTTGGTCTATTTTCTGCTTGTAATTGTTTTCCATTATTGAACAATTTTCCTAGGTATGGAAGGGGCCCCCTTTCTTCAGTTTTCCCCTGTATTTGTTTTCATGCCTTTTATATGCTAAGATTCTTAACTGAAGACTGTAGTTTTGGAAAGTCCTTAATTTTGTAAGTACATCAGAGGTCAGTCAGCAAAGAACAAAATATGTGAAGCCTCTGTAAGCCACTTTCACCAATAATTCAATGCATTGATTTAACATGTATCTCTCATCTACCTTAATGGTGCTTCTGTGCCACAGACTGCCATTGTCTTGAAACAGGAGTTGAGAGGTGCATGTGGGGAATATTTCTAATGGAGAGACACAGAAACAGCTCTGAATGAATGAGATCAAGATGAATTTTAGACAAAGAGGAAAAGCTTAGACAATTGATTATTTGGGGTTTTTTTTCAGGAAGGTGATACTTAGACTGCATAATTTGCCAAAAATACACTAATTTTCCTTTTCAGCATTTTTAAGTATGGAAGCATTTGTTTCATGTTAAGAGAGATCTTGTTTCCATTCTCTACTAGTACAAAAACATTTCAGAACCTTAACTTTTTTTCTTTTTCCAAAACGAAATTATTTTTTTCATTGGTCTTAGTTATAAATAATTTTACTACAAGTACAGGCCTCGGTGCTGTGAAGTCATATGAATAAGACTTCAATTACGTTGTAATTCTATGGAGTTTTACATTCCAGAATATGCCTTGAAATTGGAGTATATTCATATCTGACCATTTTCTCTATGCTACAGAACAGATTCAGATGATACTTGCTAGAATGTATTAGAAGGGAAATGGAAAAAAACCACGAGAGACCAAACAACAAAAAAACAAGAAGAAAATAGAGTCAGCAACTAATTGTAATAGTTTCGTGAAATTGTGAGCAATGTGTACACAAATAAATCCTTGTTATCAAATATTTGACAGGAGTATGCCAATCCACCTCAGAAATTATGGTAAATAGAGTTAATAAAGCATAGCTTCTAAAAGGGAGGGAGGGGAAATCCCACAGTGCGTAGTTTAGCTGCTGATTGCTAAAATTGTAGTAATGCTTCTAGTGTTGGCAAACACAGAATAAGACACACTAACTCAAGCAGTTCTGCTCTTCTGGGAGCAGCAAGTTAGGGTTTTGCAGGGCAATATAAGCTGAACTTTTTATTCTGTATGGTGCTACTTTATTGGATTGCTGGTGAGTCTGGTATGGGGGACAAGCCTTGAACCATCAGATACCCTATTTAGACCAAGCTTAAGGAATTGTGCTAGTCCTCAACTCCAGTATTAGGGCTTCTGCTTCATTATGCATGATTGGATTTTGAAGAAGGGCAGTAAATCTTGGGAAAAAGCTTGGGGAGGGAGACAGGCAAGAGCTCTAACTTCTACCTTTTTGTGCTTATAATGGGAAAAATGGTAAAATGGGAATGGGAGTATATTTCTGGTTTTCTCATTAATGTTTTCTCCTCTATTTCATTTATTTATTATACTTTGCAACTGTAATTCTAGGCATTTTTCATCCATACTGCCAACTGTAGTAATTTTGAGTCAGTATAAGTTTCTGCTAAACTATGTATCTCCTTTGTTCAAGAAGAGTATGCAGGGAAGCATACAAGTAAAAGATTTCTTAAAAGAAAAACATTTTTTTTTTCAAGAACTCTTTTCTATAAAGATGAAACTGGTTGTAAGTCTTCTGCATCTTCTCCAAGTCGTGTGCATGGCTTGTCTGGTGGATTTTTACTTCCACATGTGTGTGCAGCTGCCTCAGAGCTGAGCAGGCTAAGCAGAAGTGGTATGGAAGCAGTAGAATTCCAGGCATTTCATCAAGGGTACAGGGAACGGAAGTGAGAGCTACTGTTCCTCTTCAGATGAAAATACCTCCCTTTCCAGAGCAAGAAAAGGCCATCATTAAGTGATTGTTTCCTTAGAGAAAGGTCCCCAAAACTTTGTTGTGTGCTGTTGGATACACGCACACAGAAAAGGTGTAGAAGTGAATGACACCTCTGTGTATTCTGTCTTCCAAATCATACAGGTAGCAATTTCACTTCACACTCAGTTACCATTTTTTTCCTACCTTAGAATGTGTTTTCTCATTTTCCCTTTCATAATTTGGAGAGGATAAATGTGTGGATTGATTCAATGAAGTAGTCCCTATGTGAATATACTAAAGAATATAAAAAATTTAGGAACACCACAAAACATGAAGTGGATTTGCATGTGAACTTTTTATTCTCCTATCAATTTATGCTTTGATGTGCTGAACAACCTGTATATCTCAATGACTTAGAAGGGGCAGTTTGCCTGTCTTCTCTTTGGAACTGTAGTTTGCTCTAGATTCACTGACAAGTAAAACTTAACACACTGTTGTCGAGAAATATAGTCCCAGAAATACTGAGAAGTGTCTGAAGTGTTTTAACAAATGTCTGAATAAATAAAACAGAAGAGTAAACATAATAGTATAAGAAGACCTGAAAGTAAAATTTTTATCATGTTTTCTGAGAGGTTTATTATGTCTAAAACTTTTTTCTTCTGCAACCTAGAGATGAATAGGTTCTGTCTTCAAAGAGGTTACAATATTACATATTTTTTCAGGTTTATGATAATTTTATGTGTAAATATGTAGTAAAACTAATTGTATTCCTCCAAAGAATTGTTCGTGAAAATATACTGAAGTTTGTGTTCTGTTTCTTTGGTATGTTTCACATAGGAGAGAAGAGAAAGGAATCGAAAGCTGTGCAAAGAAATGGCAGAAAAAGCCACAAGGGAACTAGAAAAAATGCAGTTACAAGAAAAGGCTGAGATAAAGTACAAAGAATGGTTAAAGAAGAAGAGAGCTGAAGAGGCAGAAAAGAAGAAGAAAGAGAAGGTATTAATGAACTGATCATTTATTTGGATGGAGTTACTTAATCTGTAACCTATATTAAATATATTGGTACCAAATGGCAGTGTTATACATGAAAAAACTTTCACAAGTTGCAATGTTAGTGCATTTATTATTTATTAATGAACATTCGTATGTTCAGGAAAGCAAGGTGCATATTAATGTATTTTTGTTGATAGACTTTGAGCTTTTTTGTCAGAAAGACTGCAGTAACATGGAGATTGGGATTTTTTTTAATTTTTTTTTTCAGACTTAAAAAAACACATCCTTTCCATTGTTGGGGAAATGTGCTTATGTTTGAAGATATATTTGAAGTATATTCAGCAGTCTGGAAATTTGCAAAAAAATTATTCACCTCTTTGTGTATATTGTACAAGGCTTTGTCTGTAAGTATTTTAGGGGTTTTTTATTATTATTTTTAGGAAAAAGAGAAAGAACGGGAAGCTGAGCTACAGGAGAAGAGAACGAGATCGGAGAAAATCTTTGAGGAATGGCTACAAAATGCTAGAAATAAACCACGCCCTGTTTTAAATGGCTACGGTTTCCCACATGGAAAGTCTACAGGTTTGTGCTTCTACTACACAAATATGTAGTGACTTAGGTTTGTGGTTCCTTCCCTCTAATATTTTAATGTAAAATGAAGCCTGTTTAAGATACTTGCCTCGTATCTAATTTTGGCACTTAGTGATGATTACCTCATGTAGTGTGAATCAGAGAAATATATTCTGAGACCTTTTGTGCACTTCTCTTTGCCCTTTTTGTTATTTGGGAGGAAAATTATATTACTTGAGATTTTTCTTACCAGGCATAGGAATCACCAGAGCAAATGACTGGCTCCTTTGAAGCAAACCAGTTATGTCATCACCCTTGTACAGTTGGTGCTTGTGTTGCAGGTGTGTGCCACCTTAGCACACATGAATCCCCCTCACAAAAGAGGTGGGGTTTGGAGACACAAGAAAGCTGTCAGGACTCCTGTCTGGAAAAGGAGACATGGGAATCAACCTGTCCTGACCTAAAATTCCCTTTCCATTTTGCTTTTCAGTTGCATCAGACCTCCTTGGCTTCTCTAATCCTGTTCCTTTTTTGAAAGCCAAGTGTGAAAGAGAATGCTGTTGATAGTGTGGTGTTTCACAAGTCTCACTATTTTTGTATTTTTTATCATCCCGCATGGTACAAAAGCAGAAGAGCAGCAAGAAATAATATTGCATTACATATTTTTGTGCTTTATTAATTTTTTTTTATTATTTCTTTAAAAAGAGATGTATACTGTTGTTTTGGGGGTTTTTGTACAATTAAAATAGTGGTCTTTATTTGAATTCACAACAGAAATAATTTTGGGACCAAATTTCTGGTCTCTGAATATTTAAACATGTATAAAGCAGGTGATCAACCTTTATTCTTTTGTTTACATTCATTTGTAGATAGTGATTCACTTTGCCTTCATGTTTTGTTTTGGACCTTCATTATATTACTTACTGACAACTGCAATCATTTATTTAAATTATTTTTAAAAAATATTTCTATACTCACTTGTGTTCAGGCAACAGAATGTATTACAGATTTTGAAGTGTATCCATCATGTGGCTGGGTAAAACAAAGTAACCAGTTCATAGACATTTAAAGCTTTTAAGTATGCAAAGGACTGAGCATTCAACTTTCTTACTATTTTAAGCAGAGATGAAGAATTACACCAGTTGTGGGTAAAAAAACCCCGATGGAATATTAGTTAATTAAAATTCTGTGACGTGCCTGTGCTGTCTTTCTCTGAAGATGCTGTTGTGTCTTTGTTAGTCCAGATGATTATTACAACTGCTTGTTTATTATTATAAAAGCTTGTAGTGTAAATATTTGTTTTAGTTATGAGTCTTTTTGAATGTTTTAGGAAGTGCTGATAGAAATTCATATCCAGCCCCAGCATACTATAACCCCATTCCTTGGAAACCTGTACATGTCCCTCCCCCAAAGGAAGATGGTGTCCTTACCAAGAAGAAGAGTAAGAGACCTGGACCTTGCCAACCACAAGCATCTTCACCTATGGTGATTTCTAAGCCCAAGAGCAACCCTGGAAATGGATCCTTGTGCAGAAAGAAGTTATAGTTCAGAAAAAAATGTTCTTACGATCTGGAGCAAACTGGGCCATAAATGTGACGTTCTATATAGTTGTATCTCCAAAGCAGATTGCGTTGTGCTTTTCTTTTTTTTTTTTTGTGAAGAGGTTTTGTATGTACAGCTAACTGACCAATCAGGTGTTTTATGTTTTTCCTATGTTATATTTTAGTAAAAAAAAAAAAAAAAAGAAAAAAAAAGTCCTTCTTAATCAATTGTAATGGGACTGTACCTCAATACCAATAAAATGCACAGGATTCTTTCTTCCTTTTCTCTCTTGTTGTTGAAGGAGTTCTTTTGTGTATGTGCTAATTCTTTTGGGCAGCAATATTACTGGGTTATTTAAAGGTGCTAATTGTAACAGATTTTAAAAGCATTGTTGGTTTAATGCAGAAGGAATTCAAGGCCTGGATGCAGTTCAGGGGTGTGATGTCACTGGGATTGCCGAGATGTAGTGGGATAGCTTATGTTGTTGGAATGCTGTAGGGAGTTGGATGCAGGCTCTTTAGGTACTGGTCCCAGTACGTACCAACCAGGGAGAACTGTCCAGGAATGTGAAGGCTGCAGTGGCATGCATGAGTGTGGGATTTGGTGGTGTGCACCTGAGGATGCCAAGGACATGGCAAATGTCATTTTAAGGGCACTCTCAGTTGTCTTTGAGGAGTCACAGTGATCAGGCGAGGTTCCTGAGGACTAGAAGGAAGGAAATGTCAACCCTGTATTCAGGGAGGGCAAGAAGGTCTGTCTGTAGAACTGCAGACAGTCAGCCTCTCTCAGTCACCTGATGATGGGATGGATGGATGGACGTGGCACATGCAGCAGCAGCATCCTGGGCTGCATGAGGAAGAGCATTGGCCAAGTCAGGGGAAACAATCCTTCCCCCGTACCATGGGTGTTTGAGACCACATTTGGAGTGCTGTGTCCACTCTGGGCACCCCAGGAAAAGAGTGGCATGGATGTTCTGGAGCAAGCTCAGTGGAGGATCACAAAGATGATTAAAGGGATTGGAGCATCTGACTGACAGAAGCTGCGAGAGCTGGGACAGTTCAGCATGGAGAGAAAGTTCAGTAGTGTCTGTCCAATGTCTGTTGATACTTGATGGGTGGAGAGACAGAGCAGACCTGGCTCAGTAGTGCCCAGTGAGAGGAGAAGAGGCAGTGAGCGCAAACTAAAATATGGGAAATTCCATTTAAACAGGAGGAAAAAAATTTTAAAGGGGGAGCCATCAAAGGCTGAAATGGATTTTCCAGAGATATTGTGGAGTTTCCATCCTTGAAAATACTGCGAACCTGACTGGACACAGCCCTGAGACCTGCTCTAGTCAGCCTTGTTTTAAACAAAGGAGTTGGACTAGGTAATTTCCAGAGGTCCATTCCAATCTGAACAATTCTGTGATTAATGATGGAAAGGAGAAAGCAGAAGGAAAGAAGATTTTTTTCCTGTTACCATAGTTGTATCACTTTGGAAAATATCTTGTTATCCTTTAAAAGTTATTAAAAAGTATATTGCATATTATAACATTTTCATGATAAAAGCCCCCACTAAGGCACATTCTGGCATATAAGTATTCTAATATATTGATTCTACTAGTCCTAATAATGTATTTCAATTTCCTCAGAGCAAGTTGTGAACAATACTAAAGTATCTCATGTCAAGTTTGTACTCAACATGTTACTTGTACCATTACTTTGAGTGAATCAGTTTATTCAATACGCCTGTGCCTGTTCTTTCTAGGTAGTGGCACATGCCAACAAGACCACAACACCTTGCAGTAGTTAGTGTTAATAGATTATTTGCTTTGTGTTTGCATTTAGACTTCACAAAGTCTTAAAATACGCACTTAGGAGAAGTCTGGGCTCCATAAATTACACAGAGTGTCAAACTGTGTTTCTGTTAGGTAGAAGCACACAGGCTTCACAGAAGTCTGCATATTATCATTAAGATGCAGAACTCTGTGCCCAGCGTTTTCTATGAGAACCTCTGCAATAGATTGGTATGGGATCAGCAGATTAATAGATGAGTTGTTAATCTCTCCATCTCAACTTGCTGTGTGGAGATGTCTAATCAGGGTCTGAAGTTTGACAAGTAAGCTGAGAGAAGCTCATGAGTGTTTAGATGAAGGGACAGCATTTTCCTGTAATGAAAATTACTATTTTGGATTAGTTTATAGAGGTTTCTTGGGACTGATATAGTTGAAGAGTCACATACTATCATGTTAGTGTTTTCTCTAATAGTTTTTCTGAAATAACGTGTGGCCACCATTAAGGTTTATTGACATAATTACCTGAGTATATGTTTGTGACTTTGTTTTATTATTTATTGTCATGTAGTGAAATAAAACAGGTCAATGGACTTAAACCCCCTAAAATAAAGCTTTAAGATGAGGCCCTTCCAGTAGCTTATCCATAGCATTGTAAGCACAGCTCTGTCCTAAATAAATTACAAAAAATGTTAAGGCAAGATAGCTCCTGAGTGCACACACTGGCTCAATTCAATCCACATAATGGTTTTGCTGAAGAAGAGAAATAGCATTTGGATTTTTTCCAACAAGGTATCAACTCCACAATAAAATGGTCTGGCCTTGTGGCATAATTTTAGATTTTGTCCATGGAAGGCTATAATTTCATGCTGTTGTGGCAAATAATTTACACCATTCTTTCTCAGATGTTAGAAAGATAAAATCTTGCCACTTTGTTGTGGCTCAAACAGCATTCTGTTATTCTATTATTAAGGTCTTTCCTAAATTTCTCTGCTCACAAAATTTCACAGTAGATCAAGTTCCAGAGTCTCAAGTTACTCATTGGAACCAATCCAAGAGTTTGCATCTTGATGTCTATGCTGCTAAAATAGCACAAGACTTAACATCAGCTTGTTTTCATCCCCATGGTTTTGCAGAATTTCTGGTTGTAGGAATTCACAGACCACTTCAAAATCATGACTGTTGTGTCCTTCTAGGTTTCACAACCTTTCCTCTTCCATCTGCTGGTCATAAACAGAGTGCCACACTCAGCCTCACTGTGAAGGATTGCATCTCCTGTGAGCTTTTCCTGGGTTTGAAAATTACTGTGTAGGTGCTCTGTCAAGAAGCACATCTTTCCAGTAACTGACAATGGATCTTCATGCATATGTTTCAGGGTTGGAAGTCTACAAGACTTGAACTGGATCAAAAGTCCTAGAAGAGCATGCAAAGAGTAAGAGGTCACTGTGATTGTAGGGAGCCTTGCATTCATGGGATTTATATAGCACAATGCAACTTCTCTGTCACAGTTTTGTTAGTGGTTCTGGCCAAGGCTTCACTTGAACCCAGTAACTGCATCAGATTCTCATAATGTCCTTGCCAGTGTAATGTTTAATTGTAAAATTAATGCCTTAATTTATCCTTTTGAAAGTCAGTTTGGAGAGCAGTCTGTAGTCCTGATACGATTTTCACTGGTGGATTTCTGTGAGTAAACATGAAAGATTTCTCCCTTTATTGCTGTGGTCCAAAGGGGAGTGTTCCATAGTGCTGCTCCCTGGGCAGCATCAGGAGCTGTGCTTAAATTCAGTACCAAAAAGGAAATCTGATCACCCCAGTCTCGTAAAGCATATAAACACTTGGTTAACTTGAAATGTGCCAGGGAGGTCATTGTTAAGGAATGGGCTACAGCACTCACACTTCCTGGGATTTGAGCCCTCACACCTGAAGCCTGCTCAGTTAGCAGAGCCTCCATTTGTAAGGTGATGTGTATGTTTTTATACATGTAACTCATTTTATAATTGCATATCAGACAATTCTCTAAGATTGTAGTTAAGTGAGGTAAATTTTTGGAAAATGAGAAGACTTTTTCTTAATTATATGGACTTAAAATATTTGCTTAGTCTGGCCTAGTGACTTCAACAGGGAGTGCAAGTACTTAATTCACAGCCAGATTTGAATTTACAGAAAATTGGCGGGGGGGGGGGGCATTTGGAAAGTGAGACAGTTGAAGTTCTTAAAACCTACTGAACTATGTTGTGGTGAGATGGAAAGGTGCATTCAGTTCTGTTTCAATTATATTAGTGATATTGTTACAAAGAACTCAGACTTTGGTTTGTTTTACTGAAGTTAAAACTGACATTACTTCAATATTATTAGCACTAAAAAATGATAGGTGCTTAACCCAGCTCGATAAATATCATAATAAGTGCTTTTGTGTATAGCTCTTCTGGCAGGAGGGTCTTTGACTTTTACAGCTAATTCATTTAAACAATGTGAGGTTGAGTGTTTTGGGACTAAGGCAACAAGTTGTTAATAAATGATCCAGCAATGCCAAAATGTTAATAGATGCTAGAATGTTTTCACCATAACTTGAGTCTGAAAGGAACCCCTACAAGTTTTAATGTACAACAACCCCATATGAGTTTGTACAGGTACGAAATCCATAATATAGAAGTTCTTTTTGGTAAGATGTTGATTAGGGTAAGAAGAAAGGTCTTCAATTTCCATTTACATTGGCACATCCATCATTAAATAAGAGTTCCTGAAAGCTGCATACAGTATCAGTACCTGTGAGGAAAGCAAGATGACCATGATGTGCCTGAGTTCAAAGAGCCCTTCAAAGATACTGGTGTAAATCTGCCCTTCAGCCTTTCCTAACAGAATTGTGATCAAACATGAGTCCCAGGAACTCCTGGGTTGTTCTTGCTAATGCACTAGTTTAAATGGCTAACTAACACCAATGGCTTTATTTCCACTGTTCAGAAGCAATTCCTCTCTCTCTCAGAGTATCTCTTCCAGCTGAGCATAGCTCACAGCACACTGAATTAGGCAATGACAGATGTATCCAGAGACACGTGAGGTTTGCAAAAGCAGTTTCCATAGCAGATGTGACTGCCAGGGTGCTGGAAACAGAGATGAAAGGTGGATGGCTGCTGTGACTGGGCACAACAGGGTACCTGTGCTGCCTTATTCATTTCACCTGACATCAAAATGTGTGCAGTGTTGAACTGGAATGAGTGAGTTGTGCTTATCCAGCACTTCCTCCTCTGCCACCCAATGCACAGTTTGTCAGAGGTGTACCAAAATTATCCCAAGCCAAATGGGAATGACAACAGCTTGAAGTGCCCTCCTCAGTAAAACCTAGGCAGTGATGCTTCTTAAGCTGAGAGCCAAGGCTGCTGCACTGACATGGGGTTGAGCATTAAAGCTTTTGCTTGGCCCTTGTTTGTAATGTTCCAGCCCACTGCAGCTGACATAAGCTGTACGAAGCTTCTTTGTTTCCTGGTGCATACTTCACCCTCAAAAGGCTTTCCAGACCTTAGTTTTGTTTCGTATCTTCTTGTGTTTTTATCTTGTACTTCTCAGGAAGGAAAATGGGAGGGTGAAACTCTACCAGCATTCCTGGTGTAGAGGAAGTGGGTAATATAACCCCAATGAATTTAGCAAGGAAACTATTTTCATACTGGTTTAAGGAGCATTAGGATCCAGATGCTGCTGATATTTTTTCCTCTTTTTCCTTTATTTTTTTTTTAATTTTTTGTTTAGTTAAGTTGTTTTTTTAAGCCAAAGTTATTACTGAACTATGTGCCTATCATGTTTCATGAGATTCCAACACAAACAGATTTTTGAAAAAAATCTCTCAACTTTTTTGTTATTTCAGGTGGTCTGGGTGTGTTGCTCATACATAAAATTTTAGGCTTGTTCTAAGACTGCTTCAGAGGTATAAAATTTCAGGATTAAAATGCTTAAACAGGAGTAAGGACACTAAGCTTCAACTTTATTCCTTTTAAAACTATTGAAAGTGTCATTGCAACTTACCTTTAAGCCTTTGATACTTTTATAGCATAATCTTCTTGTAAAGCAGTTCAAATGTTTGGTACAGTCACTTAAAATGTTAGTCTACTTCATGTCTTGTTCAGTTAGATCAGTGATTTATTGTTCATTTACTGTCCTTGCCAATAATTTACAGAATTTGACTTCTCTCAGACACTCTTTTTGAAATGGTTGGATTTTTTTCACAGGAGTTTACAGCTCATAAGGATTCCAGAGCCACTGGCCTAGAAAATAAGATATGTGAGTTTCATTCTCTGATTCATGAATTCTTATTTATGTATGGGAAGTAAAGTACTTTCAGCAGAGAGAATTAAACAGCTCCAGCTAATAGATCCTCATTTGGCTTCTAGGTCACTCACCTGAGTACCCATGGGGAAAATTCATAAAATTAATGGAAATCACTAGTTGACTATTGGGAAATAAAGTGTTTGGTTTTGTTTTTGTTTTTGTTTTTTTTTTCCCCAGAAGTTCTGTGAAAATTCTCTTTTAATCATATTTATGGTAAAAAAAAAAAGGTTTCATGTTAAAAGTTTAGTGTTGAATGAACAATATTTTAGGCTTTTGCTCTTTAAGGGCAGTTTTAGCTTGGGTTTGGATGCAGTTTGAATGATATTTCGGGGAAAGGATTGAGGTGGGAAAATGTCCTTCCTCTACTGAAGCTAAACCCCTGATTATTTTTACAAGTGTGTCCCTCAGCATCTGAGCTGCAGCTAAGGTTTCACTGCACACAGCTAGCTGGCAGGACATGAATGTGTGCATGGTGACTCCCATTTGTGCACTGCAGCTTCTGTTTCCCTGTGTGTTCCACAGAGGGGCTAGGCACAGAAACAGTTTTAATTGGCATTTTGGCTTTATTTGCAATACTGTGCCACTGTTTCCTTTTAATTTTGCATGTATTTAATCGTAAATTTTGTTTCAGTCCTATACAAGGAGGGTTTGCAGTGTAGACTTTCTAGACACACCTCACCAGTTAATGATACTATCTACAAAGTGTATCCAGCACTTTGTTTGTTTTCTTCTTTCTGCTAATACTGTGAAGCGTTTTCATTCTGTTTTATCTTTGGACTTTTTCAAGAGTAGAAGTATGTATGAAATTATATTTTTATTTGCATAGAGATTTCAGATGTACTCTCATAGTCTTAATATATATAATATATGTATTTTTATATATATGAAAAACATTTGGCTAAGTTTTAGTGTTGCTTTGGTGTGTTAACACAAAAGGGAAGTAAAATGAATAATCATGAGGTTTTGCATCATGATCTCAAAAAAGAATTCGTGTATAGTTTGTAGAATTACACAGTGTGCTCTGTAATTAACATTGAGACAATGTAGAGTGGGTAAAGAATGCTGCCTTGTGAAGAAATCAAAGAACTTGATTTAAAACTCCCAAGTTATATATCTGACTCTTTGTTAGCTCAAGAACATGCTAAATAACTTCTCCCTGCCAAAGTTATAGCATGTCTGAAAGCTACTAGCTTTCATAAATGAGCACTTTTGGTTGCCAGGTTGAAAACACAGGGTGTAGGAAGCTGGGTTACACTGCATGGCTGAGTGATAAGGGAGGCTTTCAACCTTCTGGCTCTTTGGTAATGGCTAGCATGTAAAGGAGTGCTTTACCTGCACCAATCAGCCATCACTATAAGAGGCATTGTCTCAAGCAGATGCATTTAAATGTTATCTAGAAACCATATTGTGACACCTTGTCCAAGACTTTGTTCTAATTTTGTTTCTTACTTTGCTGCCATGCCATTGTTGTTTATTATGAGTTAAAGGCGTGCTCTGCTAGGCAACTAAATGCATTTTGGCAATGTGAACCTTTTAAAAGGTAAAAAATGTCATAAAAGCTTACTGGTAGAGCATAAACCA
Source organism: Xenops minutus (assembly GCA_035221455.1). Classification (NCBI taxonomy): domain Eukaryota; kingdom Metazoa; phylum Chordata; class Aves; order Passeriformes; family Furnariidae; genus Xenops; species Xenops minutus. The sequence continues at coordinate 277,289 of JAWWEE010000158.1, read as the reverse complement.
GGCTCAGACAATGTCTGGAACTAACATTAAAAGTCAGAAGTGTTTGGCCTTTCAAAAACAAAACCCAAAAAAGCCTTGGCAGTAAAGGAAATTATAACCAATTGTCATGTCCAATACCACACAAATAAATACTTTGTACAGAGCAGCTATTACTTAGTAAAAATCTTCCCCTCTCTTCCCAATTATAAAAGATGGTAACTTTTCTGCACTTTAGGTCCAACCTAAATCCCCTTGGTAGTTTTTTAGGGGAATCAAAAACAAAAACCACAAGGCAAAAAAGCAACAGCAGCCCAACCAATCCAGTATGAAACCTTGACTCACTACAGCTTGAGGCGTAGTTCAGAATCCAGCTTTCCGGAAAGACGAGTTCTCCCTGTTGCTGGGGAAGGGAGGGGAAGGATGAAAGTCTGTGTCATGGATTTCAAATCCAACTTGATTTCCAATGTCAGGAATTGGCTGTCCTGTTGTGTACTTTCAAGAGTGATTTGAAAGGCTATTTTTCCCTCAGGTTATGATATGTGTCAAACTGGGTGGATTCTGAGAAATTTGAGAATTTGACAATTTTGGGAATTGCTCATCTGTTTAAATTAGATAAGCCTTTCCTAAAATTTCTCTCAAATAATTTGAGGCAAAGGAAAAATTAAAGTTATTTGGGTTCACTTTCATTTCACCTAACTTCAGATTTATATCAGTGAGTGTGTATTGGTGTGCTCAGGGAGCAGCAGTGGTGCTTGAGAAAGGCCAATTAAACTCTCCTGTGTTTCCTTCCTCTGTATAGAACTGCCCCCTTGAAGGGTCTCTACTGCAGGGGGCTCTGCTGCTTCATCAGCTTCGTCCCATCTGTGCCTTTTCAGTCCACAGCTTCTGTAGCATGAGCTGTGTCTTGAGATAAACTGTGCCTGTTATTAGTCACTGTCACAACTCTATTCTCAGCCTTGTATTTGGTATTTTTTTATTAAATTCCTGGGCTGAGTCTCACTTTCTTTAAAAACAAACAAAACAAAACCTCAAAATGCAATGAAAATAGAGAAAGTTTAGTGTTGTGATTTGTAAACTAATGTTCCAACAATCTCCTGAGGACCAACAAAAATGCTTTTTGCACTTTTTGGTGAGAAAGACTGCTGTTAATAGAAACTAAATTCCTATTTGTTTGGATTTCAGTTCCTCCCAGGCGTAAGTTGCCCCTGTCTCTCAGATTTTAGATGTTAGTGTGTCTCATAGCTTAACTTAATTCACAGAGAGATGGGGAAGACCAAGAAGCAGATCCTAGAAGTAAAAAGACAAAATTTGCTTTTGTGGCTCTGTAGGTTTTGGGTAGGACAGAGGAGTCACTAGCAGCCTGAATATCCTCAGTCCTTACAGAGTTGCCAGCATCACTTAAGCAGGACCAAAATGTACCACAAATCTATGAACAATGTGGCTGGTGCCTCTGGTCCCTACCAGCATTGCTTGTTGCAAGAAAAGTAACATAACAAAGAAAAGCAAAAACCAGGCTCCTGAAATATTATTCTGTAAAACTGAACTACCTGCAAATTGTCAGGAAGATGATTTTTGTGAGGAAATCTGTGTGAGACTCCTGAAGTTTGTGCAGTTGGGACAGTGATGAGGTAGGTAGCTGATGATACACAGAAATTCTCAGCGTACAGTTTAGTAATGATCTCGCAGTATTGGAAATTATGGTATGTGGAAAAAAAACCAGAATTTTTAGAATTAAATCTAACTAATGTACTTTAAAAAGGTTGCTTTCATAGCAGTAAAATGTCCAGTATATAATCCTTTTATTTCGTGTTCACTATCACTAGGCCTGCCACTCACTAATGCTTCTAGCTTACCTAACTCTGCATTCCTAACACCTTCAAAAATACAGACATGCTGCAACTAGTGAAATTATTAGAAATTTCTGAGAAATTCTGGTTTGGGAGCCTCTGGCTGGATTGTGATACAAGAGATTTGTAAAAAGTAGTTTGATATGTAACCATAACTAATGATGGAATCCTAATCTGTGTGATAAAGAAACTCTCCTAGATAACTGAGGTTGGTCTGAACTCAAGATTAACGGGATTCCCTTGGTTTTCAATCCAAAATTTTCCCACAAAAGTCACAAAAATCAAAGTTAAGATACCAAAAATTCAGAAAATACCAGCTCCAACACAAGCAATTGAAACCTAAGGAGTTTCCTAGGTCAAGGTGGTCTGACCCAGCAAAAAGGGCAGCCAGTGGGTACTGCAAGGTCTGTCTGCATCTCAGCTGACCACTGATTAACTGTAGGAGTAAAGACTGAGGGGTCTTTTTTCAAGGGAAAAGAGATTCTATTTCCCATCAAGTCCTTGAAGGAAAAAAATTCAAGAAGTCCTTTTGCTATTGCTCCTATTTTAGATAATATCTCTTTCTTAATGAAATAAGGAAAGGTATACACATGTGGTGTATATACAGTGTATGCTATTTACTTTGCATAAAAGTGAATATTCTTTTTTTTAGGTTTAAAAAAAAGATAATGACACAAATCAGAGAATCTGAGTTGATTTTCAATTTCAAGTGGTCGAACACTTTTTATAATTTCTAACCCTTGTAACTTTTAGTGAACCTATTACAGTACCTTGATTTTTGGGTTTACCCTCCATTTTATGTTTTGGTTATTTAATAATTTCAGCTTCACTTTGAAAGAGTACATTTTTTCTTCTTCAGTGTGGTTCATGTGTTGATGTTGTGTCTTTCCAACATGTTTTTCCACATGTGGTTTCCTGGCAGAACGTCTGGGGTTCTGCTCTCTGAATTAATTTTCTTGCTCTTTATTTTATGAGTCCCAAGAAGCAGTTCTGATGTGCCTGAAGCTGATGATGGTAGATTGCTTGAACTGTGTTTGCCGGGCCCAAAGGGAAAATAATTAGCTGGATCTTTGCATTGAATCAGGAATTAAGTCATTCCAGGTTTTTGTCATACTTCTTTACGTCAGTACAGTTGTGGAAAAATTGTGTTTCCTTTAGAAAGAAAGGACAGTTCAGGCATCCTGTGCCATTTGCTTCATCACAGTTTCTGACCTGTAATTTAAATACCCATGATCTGTAGCGATAGACATGCCAGGTGTGTGTTTAATGGGTAGGGCTTAATGCCAGACCTGCACTTTTGGCAGATCCAGTAAACGTGATTTCTCTAAGTTCTTATGGGACCAGATCTTTACTAAAGCAAGAACCTGATAAGAGACCAGAACCTTGCAATGAGATCCCACACAGGTGGGTTTTGATGCGTTTGATCCATTCATTTATTTTCCTGGGAACTGTAAGAATTGTAAATGTACAGTGAAAAACTCATATGGTAACAATTCACCTCTAGCAATGATCCCAGAGACTTCTTACATCAAATGACTAAACCCAACACTGCTTAATTTACATAACGTACAGTAGTTTTACTTGCAATATATTTTTCTCTCACTAGATGTCTTGGTGCTCTGTAACAGACTGGACATTGTATGACTCTTGGTAAACTGAGTCTTGAAAAAGAACTGGAGATATAACTGGATTCTTCAATATTTTTGGTACCATAATTGTTAGCACAGACCCCCCTATCCCACCCCCCATCTGAGAACCTTTTCTGGATTTGGGTATCTAGAATGTACATTCCTTGTTGCCTGCTATGTGATGAGGATATAATTACACCCTATAGCACTGATTTTGCTTTTGAAGGAGGAAGGGGCACTTTTGAATCTGAAAACAATTCTGTCAAACAAAACAATCCTCACATCAGTTGAAGGTCTGTGATGCTTGCCCAATTATTAACTCAGTGGAAAATTAATGTTATTGTTCCCCTTAGTTTTAGTTTTTTTCATAATACATAATTGTTCATCTTGATTTAAATAATAAAAAGATTGTGAAGCAAATAATTAAAAAAAAAATATCAGTTCATCAGTGCATTAGGCAAACAGCAAGAAGTTTGGCCCTAAAGACCTTTTCAATCTTCTGTTTAGATGGAAATGCTGATAACAATGAGTGGGATTTTTCTTCCATCCAGTTGAATTCTGGGTCCTAATTGATCTTTAGGTTCTCTTGTCATTGCTAGAGGCTCGTTCTCTTCAAGTGCTTTGAAAGCAGATGTTTCCTCTCTGGGATGCAGCACATGGCATGCCTTCCAGGCCTTCTCTCCTGGAGTTGACTTCTTAACCCCCTAATCATATTTTTGTTATCTCTTATTTCTCCTCTGCCTCCTCCAGGAAAGTCTTGATAGCACAGGCAAGTTACAGGAAGCTCAAGGGAATATGAGGACTTACCTTTTCTCCTTGTGTCACTGGGCCAGTATAAGGTAGGAGTGCAACAATTAATAGGCAGTCAATTCTGAGATATCAACTAGTTTGGGATGGTCCTAATTACATGTATAACTACTACAGCTGTGGCTTTCCTTTTGATTTATTCAGGAAAGTAGTGTGGTTCTTGGAGAAACTACATGTAAAGTTTTGTGTTTCTGTATGTGCTTTCAACAAAACTTTTCCAGATTTCTTCTGACGAAGGAGGCAACTTTTCAACACTGCACAGGGTTCCTTTCATCGCTTGTGTAATTCTCAGTTTGTGTGTTTTAATCTAACAAAAGCAGAAAAAGAGTTGATGTTCAATTAGATTGTCAGATGCTTGATTTTCACAAAATATTTGTGTATTAAGTGTTGTGGAAAGACTAAACTATTATGGAAAGCAAGAATTTGACCTCACCGTTCTTTATAATGCTGAGTATTTATGACTGGCTAAAGTATTTACAAAAGAACTAATCTACACATTTTAAAGAGGTTCCAAAAATTAAAAGCAGCTGAGGAGAGCAGTTCAATATCTGGCAAAGGATCTGGCTGTATGTTCCAAAGTGTCTCTCACACATCTGATATACGTGTGAAACACAGTAACTTATATTCTATGTGTAAAATCTACAAGGTGAAGATTAGATGTCAAATTCCATGTCTCAGTTTTTACATTTGTCGTTAGACCACAAATATTCAGGCTTCAGCTTGTAAAAAATCAAACACAGGTATTAATTGTTCATCCTGGTTTTAAATTGCAAATCCTCATCTTGTCTTGGCATCCCTTGGAAGGATGCCCCCTAGCTCTAAGAATGAAAACGGTGCTGCAGGGTTGGGTGCCCAACCTCTGGCACACACATTCAGGGATCAGAGGACAGGAGACTCTTCACACCATTCAGCATTTCAGGATTAGCTGATGCTCTGCAGCATCCCCTGCTGGCACAGCTCCCCCTGTATATGTATGTATACCTTCTGTATGTACTTATTTCTTGTCATTTCCTGGAAGAGTTCAAGGTTGCAAAGCTCGGAAAACCTAGGTTAATGGAAACTTTAAAAAAATTGTTCTTTGGGTTCATGTTTGCTTGATAGAACAAGCAAGAGGAAGCTACAAACAGGCAGCCCTTTATTGTGCTCTCCAAATTGGTGGGATGTCCCCAGCCCACAGCATTTCTCGTGGCTTGCTTTTGTGCATTTTTCACTCTGTTTTCTTGCTGTCGTCATGAACTAGGTACAAAAATCCATAAAAAGAACTTGTTATTACTAGAAAGATACTTGTCAGAGTGAAAGGAAGGTGTACTGTCTTTCACATCCATGCTGTCAGCACACTTTATGTCTGATATCTGTATGAAGACAACATGCAGGATAGCTGGGATCCAAGTACCTCAGCAAGAGAGACATTCATATAAAAGACTTCAGGAGTCTCCTCTGACATTTTACGTTTTAGGGGAACCAGATATTCTGCAACAGGTTTGTGCTTTGCAGGTTCTTGCTCGGCCTCATTCTTGACAAGCTAATTTTTCACAAGGGCATATTGTGATAGGACAAGGGGAAATGGCTTTGAAGTGAAAGAGGGTAGATATAGACTTCATATTGGGAAAAAATCCTTTCCTTTGAGGTTGATGAGACCCAGGAACACGTTGCCCAGAGAAGCTGTGGATGCCCCACCACTGGAGGTGTTCAAGGCCAGTCTGGATGGGGCTTTGAACAAGCTGGTCTAGTGGAAAGTGTCCTTGCCCATGACAGTGGAGTTGGAAGTAGATGGCCTTTAAGGTCTCTTCCAATCCAAACCATTATATGATTATAATTAAGATGCTACAGGGAGAAAAAGCCTCATTTAGGGTGATTTGAATCTGAGCAGCCACCAGTGCACATAAACCAAACTCAGAGGAAGCCAAGAGAAGGCCAGCTGTAAAGTGGGAGGACTGATATATTGTTGAGTGTGTGAGCCAATTATTCCAAGTTTCTGTAATTTGAAGTTGTCTTCAAATGCAGTTAACAAAGCCAACTGCTGACACAATATTGTGCATTTCTGCTCTGAGGAGTGCTGTGTCTATTAGGAAAAAGCATAACTGTGACAATTTTCAGTGTTTCCTGACCAGGCTAAACCTGAACTGCAGGTCTCTCCTACTGTGAGCCATCTTGTCCAGGATGGGACATCACTACCAGGCAACTCTCAGTAGGACAAGAGGGCAGAGTCTTAAGCTGCACAAGGGAAGGCTCAGGTTGGACATCAGGAAGAAGTTCTTTGCAGAGAGAGGTATTTGGAGTTGGAATGGGCTGCTCAGGTTGCTGGTGGAATCACTGGAGGTGTTTAAGAAGAGAATGGATGTCACACTTAGTGCCATGGTCTGGTAGATAAGCTGGTGTTGGTCTGGTAGATAAGCTGGTGTTGGGTCAAAGGTTGGACTTGATGATCTCAGAGGTCTTTTCCAACCTAGTTGATTTTGTGTATAAAGATATCATTAACAGTCGTTATGTGACTCTGATCTGCATTATTGTTAAATTTTTAGTTCATAAGATATTGATATAATCAGAATTATTATGAAGAGTAATGCTATTATTTGTTACCTTATAGCACTTATGGAAGTATCAGATGACTAGAGGAAAAGTTTTCCGATCATCCTCTTTCTGTGTCTGAAGCCAGACCAGTTTTTAAGATGGGAAACTCAGACTATTTTTAGAAAGAAGCACAGTGTACAGAGGAGCTAAAATATCTTCCTGAAATCAGAAATGACAGCATTTAAAATCTTGTGTAGATAAAAATTCCTGGGTGATTTGTTTTAGTAGTTTGGGGGTTACAGTGGTAGTGCTGGGTTGATTGTTGGACTTGGTGATCCTAAAGGACCTTTTGAAGCTTGACAATTCTAAAATTCAGTGCTCTGAAGTAAGACCCCTTTGCTCAAGTTCTGAATTAAACCTGAGCGTTAAGAACTAAGGTTAAGCAGAGCTTAAGTATGTTGTTATGTTTTGGATCTCATCAGGACTCAAAAGGAAGCAAATGGCACAACACAAGGGAGCAACACAACTTTTGAAGCTGAGGATGTTGGTATTGGTTCAGTTTCCTTGTCCTGTTTGTAGAAGTGTTTGGGAATAGATTGGTGACTTGATGGGGTGGGAGAGGATGCACATGAAGAGATGTGTTTTTGAAAGATCAGGATCATGTTTCATGTCATAGGACTGGGTAGATGTCAATGCTGAAGGATTTATGTCCTGGTCATATTAAATTATCAGACTTTTCATTATAATTTGATATTTTAGAAGACTTTAATAAAAAGGACATTGTAGCGACTGTTCTTTTTCCCCCTCCTTGCATAGTCACATTTCTGCAAGATAAGTTTTTGCAGTGTTACAATGAGAATATTATGAATGCTGCCAACAGGAGATACAGTACAGGATGGTGGAACAGTATATTGGTACCAACTGTCCTCATCAGGGATCAGTCCTATGCCTTGTTTGAGTCACTGTTAGCTCTGTGTGTTAATCTTCTCTCTTATGGTTGTAACCAACAGAGAAGAAAGAAATCAGAGTTCTGGATGGATGATGGTAAAACCCTAAAGCAATGCACAGAAGTATCCCTGTTAGCAGTTAGAAACATCCAGCTTACTGACTTCCATTGATTTTAAATAAGGTCCTATGAGGAAGGTATGCCTGTTTGGTGAAGCCTGGAGGAAGTGGTGGTTTATGTTTTTAATCCCCCTCTCTCCGTCTCAGTTTAAATGGTCTCTGCTGGTGCTCAGTGAGTCTGGTCAGATGAAAGTTTGGGTTCTGGCCAGCAGTTTTTCTGGCAGGAGTTCACCTGAAGGAAGTAGTACAGTGAAGTATGATCCTGTGCCAAAGTCAACTGTTGTAATAGTTCATCCTCTGGCCATTCTATCCTATCTGTGTACAAAAAGGGTTTCCATTTTAATATTTGAATTTCTCATGCATTAACAGACATTTTACTGTTCTTTCCTCTGCGGTCTGGCTGCCACATCTCTCTTTTATTGTCAAAACTGTTTCTTTCAGAAAACTACCTATTTCAGATACCTACCTACCCAGTAGAGAATGGCAAATTGCACACAGTTTTGGTATTTTCTACCTATTGATTTGCCCACCTCTGCCAGCATCTTTGGTAGCTTCTGCTGCAGGAGTCATGTTGTAAGGATGAGCAGGCAGGTATGTCTGTACTCCAGACCTAGAAGGAGTGAGAGAGAAAACTAACTTATGTGGTTCTTGTAATGCTTTTCTCTTTATTCCTGTGACACTTTTTAATTAAGGAAGTGCCTGTTTGTTATAAAATCCTGTCTGTGTTGATGCTGGCATTAGAAGGACTTTCAGCTAGAATGGAACCACGATTTTCCTCCTCTGCTTTTTGCTTTCTTGGTGTCACAGTTGCACATCCTGCTGAAAATCTTTCCCAGGAAACACCTCCATTAATTCCTGAGCAAACCTGAATATACTTTCTTAGGAGTGTAGGTGTCTGCAGTTTGATTATGTATCTGGCCACTTCAAGTATTTAGGTTGGATTGAGGGCAGCATTTATTAACAGCCTGCACAGAGATTTAGCCCAGCTTGTAGCAGTTACAGCTACTGAACATCCTGCCTGACTGTGTATGTAACTTGGGTAGTTATCCAAGGGGCTGTTACCCAACACTGCCATGCTTTTGTTGCCTGAAGCTCCTGTTTATTGACATATTGTGGCTTATTCTTTATCTTCATAAATGTTATTATTTCTTGGTAGTATCCTGGTGGCATAATGCTCTGCACATGGATCTGTACAAAGGGCCCTGGTATCTTTGTCAGCAGTGACATGATCTGCATATTGGGTTACTGGGATTACCAGTGCTCAGTTTCTACAGGAGCAATCCGAGTGTAACTAATAGACATTATTACTTGAATTAAGGACTGGGTGCAGATCTGAATGCAGATGCAGGTGTAGAATCTGGGTGCAGGCTGGTAACATCTCTATAAGAAACTTCTTGTTGAAGTTGTGTTGCCAGCCCACTTTAAACAAAAGTTTTTGAGTTGCTAGTTTCAGGCCAGCCTGAACAACTCTGTACTTCAGGATGTTTAGAACAGAAAATCCACTGGTGTACTTTCCTTTTTGAGATGGAACCATGGTAGGAGGAAGAAGGAATGTCTGCAGCCATTGAAACTGCCTGCTGAACTGATTTTGACCATATAAGCTAATAAAGTTCAACTGTGACCTTGTTTAAGCTTGTTCCAAAAGTGAAGTAATTTCTGGCGTCTGAAGCAAGTCCATGGAGCTTTAAAATCATGGCTCTGTAAACTGGGTTCTTCTGAGCTACAAATAAACTAGTAGTATGCACCATTTAAGTTGTGATTATGGGCTGTTTTGCTTCAACCCATATGCACAGTTCAGAAGGTCAGGCATTGCCGCAGTGTCTCTGCTGTTATTTTAGGGCTCTCATGTGTTATGGTTGGCCCTGATCACATGGCATTTGGTTTCAGTTATTTTTCCATGGGTTTGGCTTTTAAGAACAGACATATTTCAAGAAAAATCCGATGAGTTGTAAAGTTCCCAAAGGCTGAGGACAGATTGCTTTTAGACTGGAGCTGCAGAAAGGAGATAAGCATCTTGTTCTATGGATTGGGACTGTTTAAACCAAAGATAGTGTATCTAAGTTACGGGTAATGGAAAGACAAAAGTTTGGTGTGGGTTGTTGGGTTAAAGGGGCACAAATGAAATAGAGGTGCTTAGGGTCATAGTAGCCCTTAGCAACTTTCTTACTTAGACCAACTATTGCTAAACTACTCAAAATTCAGAGGCAAATACAACCAAAAGGGGAGAAAGAGTCCTCTTGTAGAAGTAAAGTTCAGTAATTAGTCTGATAAATAATACAAGGAGTGGAAGAGGGATTCCCTTCTGGTGAAGATGATCCCCAGCTGTGGCTCATCATTCAAACTGGTGTTTTTCTTGTTTCTGTGGTTTTCAATGTAAGAAATTTTTCCTAACCTCTGTACAGCAAATGTAGGCACCCTTTGTTTAAAAGTGCCTGGGGGTAGAGTAAAAATTCCAAGGACTTAATTTCAAAATGTATGTGGCTTTTTAAATGATGTGCTGGTGGTACTCGAAGGAGTGTGCCTCTTCTGTTGTCACAGTACTGAAAATTTGCCTGGGGGCTCATAGACTGTCTGTCTAAACAATGTGGTAAGATTTTCAAAACCAGAAACTGCTTAATACTTGAGAAAATTTGTTTGTCTCAGACTCGTTCCTAAAAATGCTTTTGGAAATAGAATTAAATGCCAGAATGGAAGAAGTGCACTTTGTGTAGCTGTGAATTGGTGGAGACTCTGGCTGCTGATGTAGAAATATTAGAAGGCAAGAGAGATGTGAGGCAATGCACGCTGAGGTCTTGCATGTCATGGTGTTACACACACAAGAATGGAGAGGACAAGCAGTTGTGTAAGGACCTGTGGGTGTGGAGCCTGAGAGACTGGTGGCCATGGCAGGGTTTAGTGAAGCTTTTCAAACTCTGCAAATAAACCACTCAACACAAGTCTGATGCTGCAGCCCCAACACTCTTGGTTTGGTTTGGTTTGTATCTCACAGGGATGCACTCAAAGATCAATGAAAGACTGAAATAACTTGGTGAGAAACTAGAGAATAAGACTTAAGGAAGGGTCTGTCTCTCCACTGTCTCCTACACTTCCTGGAGTACTTGTTATTCACCCTACAGTAAAGGTGCATTTTTAATTTGATTCTTTTGGTGTAACTAATTTTGTTTAAATTCATGTGAGCTGAGATTTGGGGTTGATTTTGTTTTTTTTGGTGTTTTTCTTCTTTTTTCAAGATTCACCTTTTTGTCATTGTTACTCTAATTCAAATTAAAATTTGAATAAAGAATGTACTATTTTGGTAAGGTGGATTCATCACATTTATCATACTTGCAGGAGTTTGGATGTGTGAAGATTGAGTTTTACAATACTAACAAGTTCTCTAAGGCATCTCATGTCGTCTATAATATTTTCTATGCACTAGTCTTAAAATTGCTAGAGTACAATGAAACATAATACACTTCTGTTCCAGAGAAGAGCACAACAGAGATAATGTAATACATCTACTGCAGTAGCTCTGGCTTCTGTCGTTGCAGCACCAGACTGAAATGAGAGGTAAAAGTTGATGTTCTGGTGGAATATAGAGATTTATTTTTACTTTCTTTTTACATTAACACCAACTTCAATGTGTTCCATACCAGTTCTCATTCCAACTGTTGCTTGCTGGACTTGGGTCACCATCAGAGGGTGACACCATTACTAAGTGTAAATCAGAAGCACGTGTTGAATAGTTCAGTGGAGTAACAGGAGCTCACCTGCTGTGGCACTGGAGGAGCATTGCCATGAACCAAAATGCACCACCATGTAGGGGACAGTTTTTGAATAGTGCTGGGCAGCTTTACAGTGAAGTAAGGATTAAAACTGGGAACATTGCTATTCCCTTGCTGTCTAAGACTCTCAAAACAAATATGAATGTATTTTCCTTATTTTTTTTTTTTAATTCTTATTTCTGCACAGTGTTGCCTAGCTCAACAAGGACTCACTTGACTGATTTAACCAAGGCCCCATTCACTCTGGGTCAGCTGGTGTTTCAGAAGTTCAGGAAGAGAGCAGAAGAAATATTTTTGTGTGTGCTTTTATCATTCCTCTGCAGGGCCTCTGCAGCCAGCAAGCTGTTGTGTGTGGATGGCCAGATTTCTTGGCCAGACCCAGGTAGTCTGGGATGGGAGAGAGGAACCTTGTTGTTAGTGGCAGGAAACCTATTATTTACTTTCACTCAAAACTAAGAAGTGCCAGTCTCCAGGGAGAACAGGGAAGTAAAAGTAGCATCACATTCATTAAAAGCATCTATCCTCTGCTTGTTTCCTGCTTAATAGTGTGAAAGTGCTAAGACCCTTTCTTTTGTTTTCTCCAGTGTATTTTGCTAACTTGAACAGATTCCAAATGATCTTTTACCAAACTCCTCATGACTCTTCTTCATCTTTAGAAAATTCCACTGAAAATCGAACACAAAAAGACAAATATCCTATCCTCTCACAGCTTTCTTCAGTTTCTGGAAGAATATGTGCCTGTGGAACTAGTTTCTTTAAGGTGAAGGTAACTTTTATTTTTTTAGTATATATTTGCAGTGGGTAAGAAGAGAACTACACAGCAGCCCATGGCTACAGGTCTCCAGAATGAGTGAGGAATAAAACCAACTTAAATTCAAAGAAATCATTGAGGTTTAGACTTCATTCTTGACTGGGACCCACTAAAACTGAGAGTTTGTCCCTTTTTTTTTAATATAGTTGATGGATGAGGTTGTTTTGCTGGAGGTTCTACTTAAGCCTCAGTCATTTTTCCATTTATATCAATTTGGAGCCACTCATTGATCTGATGAGTCTGCAAGTTGCTATCTGGAATTTGAATAATCAGTAGATATTTTCAGGTCTCATTTCCTTCAAGGTGCTGGTTGTAGGTATTACTATAGAGATACAATGTTTGAAATACTTTAATACTGGGGATTTTAAAGATCAATTTTGCTGTAGGTATTGAATTTCTGTCCAAAGATTTGGAGTCTTAAGTCCTCAAGATAGCAGCTATTTTAAGATTTAGTGTGAAGTGTTCTACAGACACAATCAACTTTTGATTTGTGTTCAGAAAATAAGAAAAATTTCCCTTTACTTTGTACAAGAGAGAAAACATTCGGGTTAGATATAACTGGCCAGATTATGACTTATCTCAGCTTCTGGTGTCTTGGAAATCGTGGGTTAACAATGCACTTCACCAGTGCACTTCAGAGCAGTCTGCAGATGTCTCTGAAATAGGCTGAAAAAGTGCAAAATTCAGTGTCAAAACTTGGAATGACTTGTTTAATTTCTGTAAACTGTGGTGTGTGGCTGCTCAGGTTGGGTAAGTCCAGGGTTAGGGTCTAATATTCAGCTTGGTAGAGTCAGGGTGATCACCTACAGTGGCTCAAGCTTTGTTTAGGTCTGGTGTGGCAAGAGATGTGGCATTGCCACTGCACATCCTGGTACCTGCCATGCCACGCCTGAGCAGGAACAGAGTCCTGGCAATGGCATTGTTGTGTTATTCCTTTGTCCTGGACAAACACAGACTATAATGACAAATGTACGACTGTTGCTACTCAGAATTTTTCGGACAAAATGGGTCAATTCACTGAACTGGAATGGTTGCCAAGAAAGATTCGGCTGTTGCTTATTGGGGTTTGGGCTTAAGAAATAAAAAAGCCCTTTGACATTCCCATTCTTACCCTTTCTCTTTTTTCCATTCCAGTGCTGAAATGCTGCTTTCACTTGGCCAAAGGAGGTCAAAACCTAATGGAAACATTTCAAAAGCCAACCTGCTCTGCTGTGTACACTCAGTCTGCTTTTACCTCCAAATTTTCGACTCCTTTTTTGGTAAGGAAAAATATTTGAGTTCTTAAATGCTGACAGGTTAGGAAAACTGTTTCCCTTGCTGCTCCCCCTGTGACTGTGCAGCCCTTGTTGGTGCTGGGACGGCAGCCAGGACTGAGGCATTTCGCTGCAGTGGCGCTGGTGGAGGAGCTGCTCTGAGATGCCTTTGTTCAGCTGTCATCAATGTCCCATTGTTTGCCAGGATAATTGGCCAGTTAATCCTAACTGGGGGGATAATTATATCAAGCTCATGCCCAGTGTAAACAGGAAAAAATAGACTTTGCTAATCTTTGCTAGGTATGAAGTTCCCTTCACTTCTACCAGGCTTCTAGGACAGGCTGGTAATTATTTGCTGGTAAGGAATGTGGGGTGACAAATTAATATCTGGGACATGGGATCAAAACCTAGTCTCCCTTATTTTTCAGGTGAAATCCCTGTTTTTAGGGACCCCTGGCTTAATTGAAAAGCTGAGAGAACTGGGTTATTTCAGGCTGTAAAACAGAAGGCTTAGGTGTGACTTAATTGTGCCCTTCCAGTACCTGAAGGGAGCCTACAAGAAAGGTGGAGAGAGACTTTTTACAAGAGCATGCCATGACAAGACAAGAGGGAATGGCTTCAAACTGAGAGAGAGTAGCTTTGGATTAAATATTAGGAAAAAATTCTTTACTGTGAGGGTGGTGAGGCAGTGGAACAGATTGCCCAGAGAAGCTGTGGATGCCCCATCCCTGGAGGTGTTCAAGGCCAGGTTGGATGGAACTCTGAGCAACCTGGTCTAGTGGAAGATGTCCCTGGAACTAGATGATTTTTAAGGTCCCTTCCAACCCAGGCCCATTCCATGATTTTATGATTACTCCAAGTTAGATCATGTCCTATATCTGTAGCTGTTCAGCTGGTTTTTCTAGCTTGGAAACAAATAGCTACAAAAGTTCATGCTTCAAAAATACTTTTCTCACTTCTAATAGTAGTTTTGTTACTGTGAAAAGGTAAAGTGTAATTTTTTTTACGCTCAATGTTTTTTAATGCAGGTCAATGAATAACTTTCTTACTATTAGTATAGCAAATTCATGAACATTTGTTTTAATAACAATATTAACAATTTTAAATAAGTCGCTTAACTGATTACTGTTATGAGAAGCAGTTATAATTGAAAAGAGTCTCATAGTTACTGAAAAATCGTGTTCATTTTCTTCTATTTTAACCCTTGAGATTTAGGAACAGTTTTCCTTTGCATTCTCACGTTGGATATTGGTGCCTCAGAGCACGAGTGAGACAGTTTGCTTCAGTGGCCCTGTTTGCACTGCTGAGCATATCAACCTGTGACTCATAATAATTATTTCAACAGTTGCTGTGTGCAACTGGTTAAATATTGGTGAAAAATTGGATTGGGGAGTCAAGAAAGTCTCACTTTTTATTTCCAAGTCATGAGTAGCACAGAACTGTGTGAGTCCATCCAGTACAGTCAGATATTGGCCCTGATCTTACATGCTAAGGGGATGCAGTGAATACTGCCTGGGCACCTTTCCTGCTGCCCATTGCTTTGCTCCATAAAAGCTCTTGTATTTCCAAGACTTGCTAACCTCCAGGTACCCATGCTGGAAGTACAAGTGATAAATCAGGCTCTGAATAACAACATCTCACCCCTGGGCTCTCTGGCCTGGAGCAGCAGGTCCTTGCACATTCTGATTTAGGTGCTTGTAGTGTGCACAGGATCACTGACACTCCTTTTACTCTAGTTCTCTCCCTGCAGCTTTTGTGGTGGATGGAGTTGAGCCAGTGGTGGAAGCAGCAGGAATATTCCCTCTGATAGCCTGAGGGGACGATTTTAATTTGCTAGCATTTCCCACTTAGGTTAATGGGAAAGGCATGTCAAAATCAGCTTCAGAAAAGGCATTTTAAGGGCTTGTGTAAAACTTCCTAACCTGGTGTGTTAGGAAAGGCTGGAGAATAAGCTAGAAATGTGTCCTTTTATTTTCCAACACCCTTTCCTTTCTGTTGAAGGTGACATCTTGCAGGTCCAAAGAGTGCTCCACTATTTTAACCTTTACTAGTTTTGATTTTTTTACTATGTTATCCTCTGCTTCATTTGAGTTTCTAGCTAGAAGCTCTGTATGATGTTTCTTACAACGCAGTTTGTTTGCTCCTGTAAATCTTTCTGACATATTTTAATCATCAAGATTTCAATTTCTCTACTCACTGTAAAAATTCCAAAAGTGCCTCCAGGAGAATCAGTGAATCCACTTTCCTCTCATCCATCTTTCTGAGGATCTTTGGAAGCTCTTCTACTGGGCAGGCCAACAGATCAGACCTTTTGTCATTTGGCTCATTCACAGCCACTGTTGAGAAAACCAGAGTATGGACTGCTGCCTGTTTGGTAACTTGCTGGGATAAGATGCAGTTTGGAAGAAATAAAGATTTTTCTAACTAGCAGTACAACATCCAGTGAAACACCACCTGCCAGACAGGTTTTTAATGGGCTCTGGCCTCCCTCTCATTACCTGGCTGTCTTCCCCATCACCAGGTCCCTCTGAGTGGTGACCCTCCCCACGCTGTAGAACCTGCATTTGCAGGGATGTCCAGGACAAAAAGCTGAGATGTCCATGGCCTGGGCTTGCCAAGGGTCCCAGCTGAAGCAGTGAGAGAGCAGGGCAGTGCAGAAACTTCTAATGAGTAGCTCTGAAAGGCCATTTTGTTAAAGCATTTGAGTTTCCAACAAGGCTGTATGTGCATTAACAACTTTGTTTCAGAAAACAAGTGGTATTTCACCATATGTATGTCCTTTATCAGATTTCTGGAGTATTAAAAAAAAAAAAAGCAGTGTCAATTGAAAGTCATGAATTTCAGAGATGTGCAGCAATAACTGAGTGGGGAAAAATAGCACAAGATGCACTTTAACTTCAGTTTCTGAAGTAGAATTTGCTATGGCTAATACTAGGATTTGTCCTATTAGTCAGCCCACATACTTCTTCTCATTCCAACCTGTGAGTAAACGAAGTGAAATCTTCCGAAAGTTCTGAGAAAGATACACAGTAAATTAAGGCTATCAACTTCACAGTATCTTCTGCTACCAGTTTCCTTGCTTTTCCCTTCCTGCTCTTTCTCTTTTCTGCTGCTGTTCTTGTTCTGTGAACTGGCAACCTGTTCTGCACAAGCTCAGCCTCAGCCAACAGGTACGAGCTCTGACACTGCTGCATCTGCAAACCTTTCCCCTGAAGAATGAGACTGTCATGGCACTCTGGGAAAGAGCAAGGTATTTCTGAAGACCTTAGTTGGGGCTCTTCAATGAAAACAAAGATATTAGCAGTGAATGTGGAACTGGTAGAGATGTTGAACTGTATCCTGAGATATGCCCAGCTCCTCCTGCCAGCAGCAGAATAAGACAGAGTGTGGAAGAAATAAAGTCTGAATTTGCATCACCTGGCCCTGTGTTCTATCTTATAGCAGGAAAAGCTTTGCTGTTCTACCTTGTGGACTGATTTCAAACTTGGCTCAGGAAGATGCTTCCTAAAACATGCCATGTTGAGCCTTGTGAATAGAGCTAAGCTGTGTCTGAGTGCAGTAGCTGGTGGAACAACTGCTGTCTCCTGATCTGCAGGGGTAGTTGGCATTTTGGACCACCAATTGCTGGTGGAGTTTCTTTCTCCATATGACTGTTTAAGATTTATGTTCTATGCTGTTGTTGTTGGGGTTAAAACCCTTAGCTAGAAGTCAGAAAACAAATATTTGAGAGGAAGGAAGGACCTGCTGCACTGGTGTTATGATTGCATGCAGAAGATGAAGGCTCTGATTCTGGCTTTGCTACAGACTTCCTACCCTTGTGACCCTGCACAAACATCCTGGTGCATCAGTTGCCATAGCAAACAGAGATATTGTTTCCTTCCTTCCACTGCCTGTCTCCCATGCAAATTTTGAGGACAAACATTTTTCCTTAGGATTTGACAGAACAGCCCTTGATGCAGTGTGCTCCTGACTTTTGGCTGGGGCTGTTAGCTGTCTCCATGTTTAACAGTAAACAATAAAAAACCCCAGCCTTGTTCTGCAGCAACAACAGTCCCAGCAACCCGGATCAGGAGCACATGCATTGCATAAAAAACCATTTTATATCTGATTATCAATTCCTTGTTTCATCCAGACCCTCAGTTATTCATGTATAAAGTGCCAAAAGCCAACAGGTGAAGCTGCAGATTCCTCCCTTTGCTCCTTGAAAGGGACGTGAAGAAGCAGCAGCTGCTCCTCATGTTCTGGCATCATGTTGATGCCTAAGTCCTCCTAGTGACAGTGGTCACCAAGGGCTGGAAGTGGGACCAGCAGCCAAAGCAGTGTCTCTTTCTTCAGTGTGTGCTAATAGACATGACAGGAGGTTCATCCTGAGCTGATTTTTCAGGGAAAGATGCACAGAATTGGCCTTGTGTTGGAAATCATCTGCAAGTTTGGGGCTTGGAATGGGATCATCTCTTGTGATGCTGCCCTGAGTGCTGTGTTGGGCATCAGCCATGAGTACATTTCCCATGGGGTAAGTGTCAAGGTCTGTAATGTTTTAATCTGCTAGAGAAAAAGAGCCTTAAAAACATGATCACATATTTATCTGGAAAAGAGCTTTATAACCAGGGTGTTACAGGCGAGTCTTTCCAGGCACCAGTCTCTGAGAGTGGAAAATTGCAGCTGATACATCAGTCCACATAACTAGCTCTGGCCTGGAAGTGGACAAAATTGCCCCACACTCTGAGGAAACTGTGTAGGAAGATGTTGAAGGTTGAACTTTGTGATCTTGGAGGTCTTCTCCAACCTTAGTGATCCAATGATTCTATGAGCCTGAGATTAGCAATGTCTATACCGGGCAAGGGTGCTCCTATTAAACTGTTCACTTCCATGGAAGATTACAGGGGTCTCTGGGACTTTCGTGGTGTGCAATGTAAAGTTTTGAGAGATTTATAATAGCTGGGCAGTAGAAAGGGTTGTTGATGTGGTGATGCCTTAGCAAACAGGCTGCATTGTCAACAGGCCCTAAGGCAGCTAACACTAGACCACTGGTGTCAGAGTGGTGTCTCCTAATGGCATGGTGGGATGCTAACAGAGCAGTAATTCAAAGGGAGGAGTGCCCTCTGCAAAATTACAGTGTCTCCCTTTTAAGTTCTTGGTATGTTTCTGGAGGTTTTCATCAGCCAAACACTGGCACAATGTTGTTTATCCTAACTGAGGAGGTCACAGCTTGAAGGGGTTGTAGGACATTTGAGTTACGGCAAAGGGGGAATATTTTAGGCACATTTGAGGACTTTAAGAAATATATTGACTAAGGAGCCACGACTTTGATCAGGTTCCAAGAAAAGCATATAAAAAACCATTTTGATTAAAATAAATTTCAAATCTGCAGAAAGGCAAGAGAAGGAAGGAAAAATGCTTGCTAAAGTAATTCCTGTCAGATACCTCTGCTTCCTTTCTGACCTGCCCATTTCCTTCTGTTTACCAATGGATAAAAGATCTCTTGTCCCTGCCCCTGCCTGTGAATTCGTCCCATCAGTGACATTCCCTCTCAACCTTCATCTGTTTTCCTTCATTTTTAAGTCCTTGCCATCCTTTTTCTTTCCGGTTGCTCTGTCTCTTGTCTCTTCCTGCCCACCCTATATCTCCCTCATCATGTTGTCTAGTTTGGAGTCTTGCTCCCCAAATGCAGAGGAATTTTGAATCTATCCATGAACTCTCATAGAGGAGCAGTATTTTGAAGTATTTGCTTTGCTGTCCCTCTTCCTATCAATTAGGGTTTCTGTAAAGGTCACTGAAGATCAATTCAGTGCCTGAACATTTGTGATTTATGTACAAAGGGTTTTCAATTGGTCCTGCTTGTATGACTCTAAAAATCATATTGTTAAAGATGTTTGTAGGATCTGGTGGGCTCCATGCCAGACCTGTGTTTGCCACAGTCAGGTTCTTCAGCTCTTAGAGCTGTGGTTACAACTGGGTTCTTAGCTGGTCTTGACAAATCAGCCAACCATGCAGGTTGTCTGGGGCTATTCCTTCATCTTCCACAAACAGAAACGAAGTTTGTGTTTAAATGTTGGATAAATACTTGCAGGAGTGTCTGTGTGTTTGTCTGTGCTGACAAACAGCAGCTTCCTGAGGAAGAGCTCTTGCTCCCAAGTAAGCACAAAGGACAACTTCCCTCATTGCCAAAGATATTTAACATTAAATTAATATTATAAGGTGGGAATAAGTCTGAAGTGAGAATTAAATTTGTTGTCCATCCATGGGAGGGTGCTTTTCAGGTTGGAATATGTTTTGCTATATGATGAAATATATGAGTTTTATATAAGGAAAGTTGTCAGTTAGCACTGGATCAGTGCTAATTTTATTAGCCTCAGAATCATTCAGTGTAATCTGGAAGAATCTGCTTCGTATTCTATCCACACATCTGTGTAGCAGCTGCAGACACAAACTTCCCAGGGGCTCAGTCTAATTTGTAGAATTACAGGGGTTGTGCCTGGCTTTAGAAAAGGTCTATTAGTGTTGCTAATGTTGGAAATTTAGGCTTGATGCCTTCCACATGTTTTGTTTGGGGGTTTTTTTTGTTAGTTTCTTTTCTGGGTTCATAATTAACTCTTTGGAGATATTTCTCTTAAAGCAAGACAACTGCAGTGCTGTTTTGTACCATCTCCTCTCCAAGTTTCTAACAATAGTGTCAGATGAACTGTAAATTCAGTTGTTTCTTTTTTCTTTCTTTCTCTATTAGTTCCATCCAGAAATCAACTCCTCCATTGCTGGAAAGCAGCCACTCTATCCAAAATAGCAGTTGACAGAAGAAGTGTGTACAAAGCACACAGAGAATATATCAGCGAAATTAAACCTTGAATATATATTTGGATGGCAGAGTGGCATTGGCAAGGTTTGAACTGGGTCAGAACACCAAGCACAAGGCTTCACTCCAACATTTGGCAGCCCCCAGCAGCAGCCTGCATGTCCACTTGCAGCCATTCCCAAGGCTGTGTTCTGAGCACAGTAAATCAGCAGTGGCAGGGTCAGCTGAAATCCACCATATGTTTATGCTCTGCAAGGGAAAAACATCAGGGGAAAAAAATACTAATAATAAAAAATAAAGCCAAAACATTTTTCCATTTCTGAACCTTTGGACAATATATCTATTGTCTGGGGTTTGACTGACTGTGGCTCCTTGCCAGACTGGAACCTCACAGAGAAAAGTGCCAGTGGTGAGTAAGCACCACCCCAGCCTGCCCTCTTCTGCTTCTGCCTGTTGTCTGAACACTGAGAGAGCTCTGCTCATGCACTCCAGCAGCAGCTGAGAGCTTCCCATCAGGCACGGCAATTTTCAAGTGGGAAAACGTGGCCCTGTTGTGGGAGCTCGTGGGTATTGCTCTGTCATCTGGTGGGGAGCGAAACGAAGTGTTTTTAGAATTATTTTGCTGAAGCTCTGGATCTGCTACTGGAAAAGAAATTGCAGCTGGGAAGAAAGCACTTATTTTTTGCCAGGCGAGCTTTGAAAAACATCAGTTTGTAAATCTAAGCCAATTCTTTTCCTCTTAGATCTGCTTCATATTAATTTGTGTTGACCTCTGTTGTTATGATACCTTCCCAGTGCCTTCCCTCCTGCTGCAGGGCCTGAGTTCACTGGAAGAGCCACATCTTTCATGCCAACCTGTGGCCACTCCACTCAGTTTGTATCACAGAATTCCCACCCCAATGGAAAGTGTGGTCCATGGAGATGCTTGGCACAAAAATGCTGAAGTGGGATTCAGGCAGACTTCACAAATGGAAAATAGTCTAAAGAAAATATTTTAACATTCCATGGTATTTTGGTCCATATTTTCATATAGTCTATATTATTTTCTCTTCCATTCCTGAACCACACACACACATCTATATATATATGAATTAATCATGTTACTTTAATTTCATTGATCTTGTGGTAACCATCTGAGGAGATAATTACTCAATCAAAGCAATTTTTTTTTTCTGGAATCATCATCAAAATTTTAATGAGAAGGTGCAAATTATCTTATTTGCTTTAATTACAAAATCCATTATTTCCAGCCAGCTTTCTACTCAGTTATGCTATTGTGTGAATTGTTCAAGAGATTATTAAGAAGATGATTTATCTAGTTTTTATGGGAACGAGGATTATAATTGATAATCTAAGCAATTTGATATTGAATTTCAAGTATAAAGGCAATTTCAAGAAATTACTGTTCATTAACTGCATATGGACTAATGATATCTGACATTCATATGAAATTTGTTGCACAAGATCCAAGTGCATTTTAACCACAATTTCCATACTGATCCTGCTGAAGTAATTGATTAAACGCTCATAATCTTCAGTGAAGCCAAGAATTCACCCTCTCTTGAGGCCTTTAAGCCCTTTTGCTTTCTTTCCTTAACATCTGCCCTCTCCCTTTCTCTCTCTCACCCTAAATTCCCCAATACATCTTTATGGCCTTACTGCATCCATCACTTAAATATGGTTACTCCTGTTTGTCAGCTTGCAGCAGTGTTACATAAACAAATGGAGAGAAACATAGGAAATGTTGTAGGGGGCCTTAAAACTCGGGGGTTAACATTTGAAATGTTCATAAACCATATTTTAACATTTACAATCATCCCACTTTGTCTCTTTCTTCAGACTGAGCCAGTTCTGTAGGAATTGCTCAAGTGCTTGGGTGTGTGTTGTGTTGGCAGGTGCAGCCAGAAGCTTGCCACAACATCAGCAGGCCCATACAATGGATTCCAGACTCACCTACACATAAGATTGGGTTTATCATACATTTAGGTAACAAAAAAAAAAAAACAGGGCCAGTGAAATAAATAAGGTTGACTAATCATGCTTTCTTGCTCATTGTTTATTTTTCATACATCATCTGTTCTTTAACTGAGCTCGTTATTTTATATTCCTTCAGCTGAATTTGTGCAAAAGAAATACATTCTCACATGCTGTGTTACCATCTGTTTGCTCTGACATGTTAGATAGTTTTGTCTTTCAGGAGTCTGCCATGGTATTATGCAAACATGTCTGTTTTTATGGTATACCATCATGCTTACCACTTCAGCTGTATCTCTGTTCCAGCTTTCACATCTGTAATTCTGACTGTGTGATGTCCAGACTTAAGCCAACCTCGCTACTCTTTGGAGAACTTCAAAAGGAAAGGAAAAGATTAATGGTCATTTAATAACCTATGATCAAAACCCTGTTTTGATTGTCTTTGTTGTTTTACCTTAGTTGATGTATGAGCAAAAGAGAAAGTGAAGTAATGGGAACAAACTTGATTAAGAGATGTTTGGAAGTCAGATGCATTTTTTGTTTATGAAAGTCTGAAAAAAGGAGTAGATCTGTGGGACACTTGGAAATATGTGCATTAAAGCAAAGGGAGTCTCCACTGATCAACTTTACTAAAATACATTGGTAGATTGGACAGTATTTATGGTCTGAAAAACAAATAAACATCAGGTCACATTCTTAGTGCATGCCTGTAAGCAGGCCCTTGAAGTCAGCAATTTTAGCTAAAACCTGTCCCTGCATACAAATAAAAGTGGTGATGATCAATCATTTTAATGACTGCATAGGTCAAATTTATGTTGCTCAAAATCTCTGCTGTGACTAGTAAGTAACTACTGCCCTTCAGCAGAATAAATAAAGGAAGACAGATTGCATATATATGTATATATGTTATGGATATTTTTTCCTATTGTCATATAGATACTCATATTACTGGGCTCTCACTTTCTTTTTATTTCCATCAATTTTTTTTTCCTGTTAACAGCAAACTACATAAATGCACAGCTTATTTTAAGCACCCCTGCAAAGCTCAGCTCCTGGACTGGATTGGCCCAAACCCTGTGCTCAGTGTGAGTGCTGGCTCTGCAGAGCTCTCCAGTGATGGGCACCAGTGGGATTGTTGGGTAGGTGAAGTACTGTCACTCCTAGGCATACACCCCAAATGGAAGACAAAGCTGATGTTTTGCTTGTGCCAAGCCAGTGCAGGTACTGTAGGGCTTCAAGACATTTTTAAGGAAGTATCTTTTCCTAGCTAACTTTGCAAACAGAAAGTTCAAAGGAGCTTAATTCTTGTTGGAGCAATTTTTTTTTAAAGGAAATATAGTCAGAAGTAATACATTTTATTTAGAGGCAGGGAAGAGTCCTCTTTTTGTAAAAGCAATAGAAAGGCCTGTATTAATAGCTTGGCTAAAACACAGTTGATACTTTCCAGGTGCCTGTGCACATGAGTATATATCAAGGCAAGTGACTGTATTTATCTTATTTGTAATTATTTCCATTTACACTCTCCCCAAGAGTACAATTTTTGCAAACTATCAAGAAACTGATATTATAGTTTCTTTCTTGTGATAGTCATTCTCTTCAAAAGGTTGATTATAGTCAGTCTGGTGCTCTTTGCAGTTGTGCCTCCACTGGGAAAGGGATAGCTGGCCCTCCAGTTCTCTGTCCTATGTGCCCTAAAGCAGTTCCTCCCTTTCAAGGAATATTGGGAAGTACAGGGCTCTTAACACCCCTCAGAGGGCATCTGCAAGTTGTCCCTGGGTGGTGTTGTCCTCCTCAAGTATAAAAGTAAGTCTGTTCCTAAAAACAAAGCAGGCTCTCAGTCGCTTCATGCAACTTGTTGGCAAATTGCTTTGCCACCAGGAAAAGTTGGCTGGAATCAGCGGGCAGATGTCCATGGCAAATCTCCAGACTTACTAAAACTTTCCTTCTCATGTAATTCACAGCAATTCTTGAAAGCTTCCCAACTTCTCCCTGTGCTGCTATTTTTATTTCGAATGGGAAAGGGAGAAAGAGCACATGAACAGTACCAGATGTAGACACCTTTTATGTAAAATTATACTCTGCTCTTCTAATGGAACACAGAGATGAATTCATGATATGCATTGGCATCAATACATGGTCTGCACTCACAAGTACTTTGTGAAATCAATTCCAAACCAAACACTGGTGTTCCACCTGGGAGAAAAGGCCTTGGTTAGCTGCTGATGTGCTTCCTGCATTTTTAGAATAATGATGGCATTGCCTCGCCTGCAGTGTTCATTTCCAAAAACCAAGATCAGTTCCAATTTTACTTAACTCTGTTTTGGGAAACAGCAGTTCTTGGCCCTTCCAGAATTTGCACTAGCAAAGAATTTAGTTGATTCATTAGAACAATGGTGAAGGGTCTGGAGGGGAAGCCTTATGAGGAGTGGCTGAGGTCACTTGGTTTGTTCAGCCTGGAGAAGAGGAGACTGAGGACAGACCTCATTGTGGTCCTCAACATCCTCAGGAGGGGAAATAAAGGGGCAAGGACCAATCTCTTCACTCTTGTAGCCAGTGACAGGACTCCAGGAAACAGCACAAAGCTGAACTGGGGGAGGTTTAGGTTGGATCTCAGTTCTTCCCCCAGAGGGTGTTTGGGCACTGAACAGGCTCCCCAGGGCAGTGGTCAGAGCACAAGCCTGACAGAGTTCAAGAAGCATTTGGACAATGCTTCCAGGCACGTGGTGTGACTCCTGGGGTGTCCTGCACAGGGCCAGGAGTTGGACTCAATGATCCTTCTGAGACCCTTCCAAGTGAGCATATTCTGTGATTCTATGAACTAATTTGGTAAGCTAAACAATGCTTTATCCAAGCTTTATAGTTTAATTTAATTTTGAGTAATTTTCAAGACACTTGGGAAGCCAGCTGCAATTAAGGATATGAATGGCAGCTTCAGATAAGCTGGGGAGGTGGCTGCACCACCAAGCAGGAGTTTGGGGATGGTTCCTCCCCAGCTGAGTGGAAGAGCAAGTGGGGTCCAGAGCATGACCCCAGCCCTCTCCAGCAGCTGGTGGGTAATGCTTTCTCCAGAAAACAACTCCTCAGTGGCAAAAACCCCCTATGGCACCTCCTCTGTGCTATCTGGATATCAGAGCTCACCCAGTGGTACAATAACACCTGGAAAAAAGGGAAGACAACTGCTTGGTCTTTCATCAAATGTCTCCTTTCCCTTCACAGCTCACCCTGAGCTAAGAGTGGCTGTTCTGTAATGTAAATTGCAGATATTTACTGGCCATAACCACATCACATTTTGAGGACTGTACAGTGAACCTACTCAGAAATTTACAACTATCAGTTTCTAAACCACTTAAAATCACTGGATGGAGGCTGTAGTGTTTTTAATGCACAGTGGAGTCATGTTTAATGAATGTGCCTGGTTTGAGTGGTTTCCAAATATGCCATTTAGCTTATATATCACTGTATTCATCACTTCTCATCATTTCCTTAACTTGTAACTGCCTTTGTACTCCACTACATTCACATGCCCACACACATGCACACACCATATGAGCAATTCTCTAGAGGGGTTATTGTGTAAGCCAAGAGGTTGTGTGACCCTGCTTGTTCAAAACTCTTATGAGTCTAAAGCACTTTTTATTTAAAAGATATGTCGAAATTCTTGGCTCTCAGGAACATCTTTCTTTCTCTCTACCTCCAGTTTCTAGGAGGGTGATTTCTACATTATCCGTCATGTTGGGCTATGAGGGTTCCAGTGATTTAAATAATCTGGAAAATCTGTTTAAAGGTAAATCTATTATAGTTTAGTTAATATTGACATTGAACAGGGAAGCTAGGGAAAGAATGGTAATCAAACAAGAAAGGATTATTTGATTTGATTTGATCTCGGGGAAGAAGTTAACAGCTGTATTCTATGATCTTGGAGGTCTTTTCCAACTCTAATGATTCTTTGATTCTAAGTTCTGAAACTATACCACACATACCATCTCCTGAAGACTACGCCATGAATACTTGTTCCCCTCTTGGGATGATGGGAGGAGGTGGACACATCTACCCCAGCTTTTCAGGACAAAGGAACACACGTATAGTTGTGTGTCAGTTTTTCACTCCTGGTTTCTCCCTTGATGGTAATGGCATCAAGGATGTACTGTGGGCTCGAGACTTCTGCTGCATTTGCAAAGTGTGACAAATGATTACTATTAATAGACTAATTTTCTAATTTGAAGGCCTATGTTCACATACCTATGGCTTTTCAGCTAATTCCTGCCCAGTCATGAGATCATAAGAGCTTTTCTTCACATGCTGTGTGGTAACTGCCATGTGAGCAAGATTGGTCAGCCGTGGTACAACATGATATCACAACGACCCTGTTACACTGTCAAACCCAAACACAGGCATTGGCAATGATAGTGTCACTGACTGAGCAAAGAGCTGGATACACAAACCAGCATCATTCAGCTTTGGAGGGGCAGAGTCAGGCAAGGGGAACGCAGCAGACCCTGCTTCGTCCTGGCCATTGTAAGGCATCTGGCTCCTGCTTCCACAGACTGTGCAACATGACATGGTCTCTCTAATCAGCGTAGGATTTTGGGGGACTAGAGGTCTAGTGCCCTCAAGGCATTTGGCATTCTTCTGTAAGCCGGATAACATCTCTGACAGGAGGGCCTTGGGCTGCTGCTGCAAAAAGGAGGCTATTTGGGACACAGGGTCACTCAGACAGGGGGAGATGGACTGCAGGCACTACAGAGCTCTGGACAGTTTTCAGCAATCAGTAGAATTTATACCAACATGCAAAAGGAGGCATTGGCTCCTGAAGTCCTTCAATCCATGTACTAGAAAGTGTAACATGGTAAGGTCTAACTGAGGAAAACACTGAGTGTTTTCCCTAAACGTGGCAAGTTTGTATTTTGATACTTGTTCCCACCTAAGGTCAATATTTGTTGAAATGAATAGAGCATTTGTATAAATGTAGCTTCTTGGGCATTCCAAATGCTACATCTATTTGTAAAGTACTGGCAAAGGATATGTAAAGCACTTACAATTATTCAGTGATACCAGTCCCTTGCAGTAGTGAGTTGTTTGCTTCTGTAACTGCCACATGGAGAACCAAAGACTAAGCAGAGCTTTCCCTGCCTTTAAAGGTTTATGATTGTACTTATTTTAACAGAATTTTATACAGTAGATGGTGTGTGCACTGTGTATTTTGGGAAATGAAAGCAATTACTGCTTTAATAAACATTGAGCAGAATGTGATTACTTAAGCCCACCTGCCGGTGATGTTTTTAATCCCTAATGCAGGCAGTTACAAAGATAGGCTGATCATCTGCAGGAAAAGCAAAGCAAACAAAAGCACAGCAGAAAAAGCCTGTTTCTGACTAACCAAAGCAAGCTTTGTGATATAACAGGAAAGGCCTGATGCTAGGCTAGTCTCAGTAAAGTTACTGGGGTTTACAAGTTCATTTGGATCCAAAATGCTCTTTGTTAACAACCTGTTCCAGTATCCTCAGAGGTAAGAGAAGTAACCTCCTAATTACAGATGGGATTGTCTGTTATATTACCCCTGACTTAAGTGGAGTCAGAATTTCATCCTTTTAATAATACCCATCTTCTAGAAGTTTAATTGTTTTGATCTCACGGAGGTCTTCTCTATCTTTCTTTTTAATTTCCACAGTTGCAGCTTTGAAACTTCTTGTGTAGGTCCCTAAATTAATGGTTTATGAAGCACCCTCTGAAGAAGGCAAGTGTACAGCATCATGCAAAGTGAGAAACTGCAATTTACCTGTTCTGTAACACTTTCTGGGTTATAGAAATACCACAAATATTCTGTCTGGGAAGGTAGTCGATATTGTTTTTGCCAATCTATGTATTTCTTCAGGATTTACATTTGCATGTCACTATGAAGGTTTACAGTGCTAATTTACATACTGCATTTACATTTAGGACTGTGTGTTTAACTTGTGACTTAAAACAGTATTGCTAGGGCAGTCTGAGTCACACTCACAGCTAACAGAAGCCTTATTTTACTTTTTCATTTGTGATATTTTTCTTCTTTAAATCATATGTTGCAGTTTCTGTATCTTTTTACTGTGATGCTGTTAAAGTTTAGAATAGATGTTTGTGCCCTGATTTAATCTGTTCTGACGAAAGGCCTGCAGTTCACTTTGAGTCAGCATTTGTTAAATTTTATGCAGGCTATTGTCTAAACATCCCTGAAAGCTACCCTAAAGCTTAAATAGTTTTGTGCCATTCAGTAAAACCCACCATTTCAGTGCTTCATGTTGCTACTGGTTGTCTGTGCTTATATAATACTGAGCTTGGTTCACACATTATTCTGAGTTGGAAGGGACCCACAGAGACCATCAAGTCCAACTCTGAAGGGACTGGCCTGTATGGAGATTGAACCCACAATCTTGGCATAATAATGCCAATGATTAGAGCACCGTGCTCTAAGCAAGTCAGCAACCAAGAAGGGGTTAAAACTTAGCAGCACACATTCTTTGGGAAAAAGAGGGAGGAGGGTTGTGGTACCTGATCTGTTTGTTTTTGCAGCTGAGGTTTTTCCCTCTGAGGATGCCAGCTTGCCAGAGCAGTGCTCTGTGTGCAGAAGGCTCATTTACAGTGGCAGGCAGCTGTGCTCTGACCTTTATTTAGTTTATGCTGTGATGGATGACTTGAGTAAGAGATGTGAAGAGTGAATTAACAGCTTTAGTAGAAACACCAT
The DNA here is from genome assembly GCA_035221455.1 of Xenops minutus. Lineage (NCBI taxonomy): Eukaryota > Metazoa > Chordata > Aves > Passeriformes > Furnariidae > Xenops > Xenops minutus. Next base: position 248,142 of record JAWWEE010000158.1, on the reverse strand, counting down.
TTGTCTTCCTGTTGACTTTCCACTCTGTGTTACCTTGCTGTCATACCTCCCTTGGGTCACTGTTTTTGTCTGTCCCTCTCCCTTTTTGTGTCTCCTCTTCCTGTCTTTCAGGATTTCACTCCTGCCTTGTTTGTATTGCTGGGTTTCTTCCCCCCCACCACCCCACTCCCTTCTTTCTTTCCTTTTCCCCAAGCTAGTTTGCTTGGAAAAAGTCAGATATCTTTGCTCCTGCTGCTTGTGGTCTTGGGTGGAAGCTCACTTCCCAGCCACTATTCTCAGTGTTAAGACCTCAGGAATCCAGTAATGCCCCTGTTGGTGAACAGTCCATAGCTGGAGGGAAAGGCACCTTCAAACACCTTTTCCAGCTGTGTTTGTCCTAAAAGGTGGCTGAAGGAGATCAATAATGCCTTCTGCTTGCTCCCTGGTGATAACTGGTTTAGCTCACAAGTGACAGAAATAGTTTACATTGCCTCTTAGAGAGCCCCACTCTGGTTTACACTCAGCCACCAAAATACACCAGTGGAGTCAAGGCAAGCCCAACATGTCTCTTTAAAAATTAATTCTGGAGGAGAATTGAGTTAGGGCATATTTAAAGGGTGGCACAGATGTTTGGGTGGTCACCAGGAATCCAGGGGGCTGATGTGCATGCTTTTTATTCCTCTGTAGGCTTTTTGTGGTGCCTTCCCCCTGTAACTGCACTAAATGTAACTGCCCTGCAGAGAAATGTCCTATTGGATTTTTGTTGTGGTTTAGTCCCAGCCACTCACTGACTCCCCCACCAGTGGGATCAGGGAGAGAATTGGAAGTGTAAAAGCTGGAACACTTGTGGGTTGGGATGAAGACACTTAAATAGGGAAAGCAAAAGCTGTGCACCCAAACAAAGCAAGGAATTAATTTCCCAAGTGCAGACAGGTGTTCAGCCCTCTCCAGGAGAGCATGGCCCCATCACATGTAACAATTACTCACAAAGACAAAAGCCATCCATCCAAATGTCCCCCCTTTCCTCCTCCTTCCCCTCACTTTATATACTGAGCATGATGTCATGGTCTGCAATATCCCTTTGGTCAGGTTGGGTCACCTGTCCTGGCTGTGTCCCCTCCCAACCTCCCGTGTGGTCCCAAAGTCCTTGCCAATGTGGCAATACGAGGAGCAGAAAAGGCCTTGGCTCTGTCTCAGCCCTGCTCAGCAATAACAAAAACATCTCTATATTATCAACACTGTGTTCAGCACAAACCCAAAACACAGCCTCATACCAGGCACCGTGAAGAAAAACAACTCTACCCCAGCCAAAACCAGCACAAGTTTGTTTCTTCCTTTTTCTTTTCTTGCAGTACCTAGACCTGCACTATCCAAGGTGGTTGAGAGGTGATCTCAAGTTATACAAGTCACCCTAACTTGAGATTTATAGAACCTGACATTCTCAGATCTTGTGTTATATTTGTTATATTGGTTTGGATTTTTTGTTTGTTTTGGTTTTGTTTTGGTTTTGTTTAAGTGTTGAATACCAAAGAAGCATAGGGCTAAACTGGACCTTGCCAGATCCAGTAATTTCTTTCCCAGTGCAAGGCCAGACAGCCTGTATTTATGAGTACCCACACATGTTTTCCTGCTTATTCTTAGATACCTGCAAGAATGAATGCACTGTAGTTTGATGCATTCTTGACTTGTACTATGACAAAAATGAGATATTTTTTTTTTTAATTGTCCTAACCCTTGAGTCTCCTGGGATGAAATGTAATCCCCATTACTTTTATTCATCACATATCTTGAGAATAGATTTCCTTCTCATTCTGCAACCTCCTTCTACTTAGTATTCTACTTACTCCCCACACTCTCATCTGCAGGCTAAACAGTCCAAGTTACACCTTGGTTTTCATCCAGCTTTTATTCAGGCTCACCTCTCTCCTGAAACGTAGTGCCCTAAAATTAGTTATTGAGCTTTGAAGGTCTGAGTCTTGTGGAAGTGATGCTTCCCACCTCAGCCCAACAGATTGGCTGGCTATACATTTCAGTGTATACATTCACTTAGTCCAGGGGTTGACAATATTACTGCATCCCTCTTTCTAGCCTGTAGATCCCTGGTTGGTATTTGCAAGGCTGATTATTCCCATGTACTCACAGCATCTTGCACTTGTCCTTATGGAAGAACATCCTCTTCTTTACAGTTCACCTTCTAACTCCTCAGTCACCTCTCATCTTCATGTCATTCATCAATTAATAACCTAATTCTTTCATAATATGGATCCCTGTTTCTTGTCCTACAGTCATAGCAAAAATGCCATGGCAACCCGTGGCAGAATCCTGGCTTCCATTTATATGAAACATTGATAAATCTGTTTTCCTACCAGTTTTGTAACTGACCTATTATGTTTTAGTGTAGAATGAGGTTGGTTGGTGTGGCTATAAGAAAATACAAAAAGCTTTACTAAAGTAAAACTGTGTGACCTCTTCTGCATGCCTACAAGCCCTGTCACTGTATCATAGATGGAAACTGAGAAGTTTTACATTATTTACACGTAGCATAAGTCCACACTGGCTGCCACTTATGGAACACTTTTCAGTGCTTACAAATAGATTATTTAATTATATGTGCCTTTTTTCTTTTTTTTTTTTTTTTTAATGAAGTATGCCATCAGGCTTGCAAATTTCCAGCTGCTCTGCTTTTTACTTGTCTGTAAGAACAATCACCATTTTCACTCTTGTGCAACTTTGTTATGTTCTGTTATGTTATATTCTTCCATAGATGAAAAATTCCCAGGGGCTTCTGAGACTTCCTGTATTTTCCTCAGGTTTTTGTATATCTATATGATGTAGGAATGTACCTAAATACATGTAGACCAACTTAATAACTGGGAAATAATTATGTAGCTAGCACATTATTTGCTTATTGTTTTTCATCCAGTGATGGATCACTGTGTCAAATTACTCTGCTTAGGAAATCTGTAGGGTGTGTCAATTTTTGAAATCTGATGGGATTCAACTCCTCTTTATCAGATTTACACAGAAGCAGAGGTGAGCTCTGATATTTTTAATTCATTTATAGACACTGGCCTGCAGTATAGAACCCTAAAAGGTGGGAATATAAGTGAGTACCATCCTTTGCTGCTAAGGGTAAGGGTGTATTTGAGGCTACAACAAACAAAACACTGGTTAAATTTTATTATTGCCTTGTGGGGCTTTGGTGTCAATTTAATAATGAAGCACTGAAGTAAACAGAAACTACCAGTAATGTCTGTGAGGGGGAAGTAATACAGCCATTTAATTTTCCCATTAGTGACACAATTACTCTTCTCTTTTACTGAGTCATTCTTGCTTCAGTTGGGGTTGTGCCTCTACATGCACATGTGGTTAGGCTGGAAAGAGAACAAATACATCATTAACAGCTTGAACAGAGAGGATAATTTTTGGCAGTAATTTGTGAGGTGTCTGATTCTGATGAGTGTCACCTGCATGTGTAAAAATTCATTATGCTTAAGGCAAAAAGATATTCAAATATGAAGGTTTGTGTCTTGCTTTTTACCCCCCTTTTTTAAGGAGCAGAATAGATAAATAGTGTATATTTATTTTTGTTTCTCCTTTTTACACCACTGGAGAGAAGAAGTCCATATCTGCAAAGCAGTAGTGCTCTCTTCCCACTACCAATGCAGGCTGTGTGAATTATTTTGTGAGTGTGGAATTGAAAAATAAGATGTTGACCATAACTGTCAGTAGGTTCAGTAGGTATTTTAGTTTCAGTAGGTATTTTATTCAAATTGAAGTTATAGTTTGGATAGCATGTACGTGGCATCAAATTCTGTGTTTTGAAATACAGTGATCATAAAACTAGTTATAGTTACTAATTACTGTTTGTCTTTTGGGAAGAAAGAAAAGGCCTCTGATGGGCAAGGTGCTGTACAAACACACAGCATCTGCTCAGATATTATCACAGAACCACAGGCTGAATGGATTTCAACAGATCAGAGTTTACTGTGCTGCCCCAAGGCAAGATGAACTATCCCCGTGTTATCCCTGGAAGATGTTTGTCCAATTCATCCGTGAAGGCCCCCAAGGATGAGCACCCCACACCTTCCCAGGGCAATTTAAACTAGAGCTTTACTGCCCCTCCTGTTAGAGAGCTTCACTCCATGATGTTTAATATAAATGTCTCTTATTGCAGTTTAAGGTCTCTGTTTCTTTCCCTAGCCACCACAAATACTAGAAAAGAGATTATTTGCCCTGTCTTGCAGCAGCCTCGAACACTGTTATTTTAGTCCTCTCTTCCTCAGTCTCATTTTATTTCCTGGCTAGATAACAGCAATTAAATCAAGCTCTTCTTGTGTCTCTGCTGTTCTGGGCCTCTCTGGTCTGCTCTTGTCTTTCTCAGAAGTCTTCCCTGATGTGGACCCAAAGTGGGATGCTGTCCCCCAGTTACTGTTCCAGCAGCAGGTGAAGGACTGTGGGGTGTCTGTAACCTCCACTCCTATCCACATTCCAGTGAGGTGTTTGCTTTTTTCATAACCCATTACATGGTTGATTAGTGCTCAGCTGGAGATCCATTACAACCACCAGGACCTGTTATGAAAAATAACAGGTCTAACCCTGACTAATCACTCCCTATTTTGAATTTGTGGTGCTGATTAATCCTACCTAAGTGCTGCACTTTTGTTTTGCCAAGAGAGACTTCGGGTGTGTTTTACAGCTAGGCAGAGGGTTGAGGTAGGGAAGAATAAACTAGCTTAGACAAGATCACACAGGGAATTTGGGCAAGAGGCAGGAAGCATTTCTGACTGACCTCCAGAGGCCTCATCTGCAGTGTCTCCTCCCTGACTTCAGTGGAAAATCATAGGACTGAGCACTGAAAATATGGCAGGTTCTCCACCTGACTCTTTTTCACTGGTTTTGTGGACCTCAGTAATGAGAGCAATGAGTCTCTGCCATCATCTATTAGAATTTCCTGCGTGTTTGCTCTACACATGGCATTGTTTATAACTGCACACCGAAAGCAAGAAGTGTTCACTTTGCAACACGTAAACGCTGTAGGAATGAGTTGCTTTGCAGGCAGACCACGAGCCCATTGGACAGCAGAGCTTTGTGTTTCATCCTCTCCTGAGTTTAACAGCCCTTTTACTCTGCTTTTGTTCATGAGAAAAACAGACAGGCATGTAGAGCCAGCCCTTGGTATTCATCCTGCTCCCCTCCAGCTACATGTGAAGGAGGAGAAAAGAAACATGGGAATACCATGAAATTGCCTCTTCTTTGAGAAGGCTGGTTAGATCCAGGGTTTTCCAGCGGAATTTCCTGGAATGATATTTCAGAAGTTGTTTGACATTAAGCACTTCACAACTGGCTGTTTCACTGAGTTATCTAATGGGAACAAAACCCTTCAGGGAATCTGAGCAGTTATCTGAATGTGAGCTGCTGAGTGATTTTAAAAATACAGTGCTTAAAATAAAAGTTGCAAACAAGCAAAAGGAGCTGGTAACAAGCAAGAGAATTGATGTGACAATGGATGAGGCGGGCATGAAGCAAAAATACAGTCTGCTGGATAGGACCAATCAGAAGATACAATTTTATTGTCTTTTGGTGGTGTGGTTAGAAATGTTTAGCTGGACTCTGAAGGTGGTGATTAGAAATGTGTTGCTTGTTATTAGAAGAGCCAAATGCACTCTATTGTATTCTATTCTGGTTTCTAAATGGCACCCATCATTGTGGTTGCCAATTTCTCTAAACATTTATTTGTTTTTTCCAGCACAATATATTTTCTAGCTTTAGCTGTACAGTTACAAGTGGTTTCAGTTGTCTTCTCCCCCTGGAACACATGTATGCTGGGCTTACAAGGTTCTGTTTGGTTTCTGATCTACAAAAGGGCTTCTCTTGCAAGTAAACCATTATTTTAAATTCTGCCAGGATTGTGTATGACCTTTGGGGTAGATGTGCTTGTTCTGCCCAGCTACAGGCAAAGGTCTGCCTTGGGGTTGGAGTGCAAGTGAAAATGACCACGTAGACACTTTGCAGTTTCCTTTCTTCTATATGTTCAGATGGGGCTTAGCCTTGGCTCTTTTGGGATGCTAAAAAACATCCCTGGTGTATTACATGCAGTTGGGTAAATGAGCAGTTCTATTCCACTATTAGAAGGATGAATCTTGATATTGTTTCATTCTTTCAATAAAAAATAATATATGTTTGTGCTGCACTGATCCTCAGTAACCATCATAATTCTTGGCAGATGTTTTTCTCTCTGTACTTTCTCAGAGAGACTTCTCTCTGGGTGCAAATTCATCACTGGTGTTTTAGCTGGAACACTTTAATGCTATGGCTGCCCTATCTATGGGTCACCTTCCTCTATTGATGTATTGCTTCTGTGTGCTTGGACTAGAGAGCTTCCACAATGCTCTTTAAACAAGCAAAGGAAGGAGAGCAGGGACATCCATTTAAAAGACTTGTGTGCTACTTGATGATGCTTGCAGCATTCCTATGTTGTGCAGTTCGTGTCTGTTAATTAAACACTGTAATTTGCTTGTGATTTACACCTGGAGTCAATAACAAAAATTGCTTGATTTAAGCAAATTATAGCTCACTGGGTAACATAAGTGGTTCTTGATGTTCTTAATACACAATATGGCTGTAAAACTTGGATACAAAGGAACCAGAACCTCTAACTGCAACATGCCCTTCTAATTAACTGTTCTCGAGATCCTGTTTAATTCCTTCCCAGATGAGCACTAGACAATAATCTGAGCACTAGAAAATAATATTTTTTTCAATTAGAGGTCATATTTAGAAAAAAATGTATATTTTCCAGTTTTGTACTTGCAATCTGCTGGAGGGTGTAAATAAGGGAATTTAGATTTATTTATACTTGATGCTGCAGTAATGCTTTCCTCTTGATAACTCAAGATTTACTACTAAACTAACCATGGAAAAAATGAGAGGTGTGCTCTTGTGCAAGTGCTTTAGCCTGTTAATGAGGAGGGAATTTACCACTTTGCCAGTTTGTAGTTTTCTCATTTGGTCTTGGCCTTTGCAATTGGAATATGTGAAACAGGTAAACTCTCAGCATTCCCTGTGCTTCCATGCGTCCAGGCACACTTAGAATTCCTCTTTTCTCCTTCTTGCTTCCTCCGTGGTTTTAACATCTTCCACAGTCCAGAGGACCTGGGAAATGTCTCTTTTCTTCTCTCCTAATCCCTGACTCTTCATTCTCCTTTCTTCTTTCTCCTCCTGAGTACTGAACTATGAACCTTTATCTTCCACCTCACTTTCACTTCTCCTCCATCAGTATCTCTGGTTGTTCTTCCTTGCCCTACCTTAGGTCCTGCTGTAGCCTTCTCTAAAAGGCATTTCTGTGAACCTACTCCTTGGCATCTCAGTATTTTCTGCCCTCTGTAAAACAAGTCACTCTGTGTGTCACCAGGTTACTCTTATGTTAGCAGGAGACAATGAGCACACAGGGGGGACAGATTTGGATGGAAGTGGCTGACAGTTCTTAGGTCTATTGGATGGTTAATACAGAGCTCCTCGAAAGTACTGGAGGTATACATGCTTACATACACTAAGCTCATTTTCACAGTCTTTTCTGCATTTCCTCTGGATCTGTAGCTTCTTTTGACATTTTGATAGGGCTCATATGCAATGATCAAAAATGAAGACCAGATTGCTGAGTACAAGGCTGCATGTGTTGCTGTTGGCAGAACCTGGGCTGGTAGGTGCATGGTCATTAGTAGACTTGGGAGTTGTTGTTGAAATCTGACTTTAACAGTGTGCTAATAACCTAAAACCAGTCTTCTGCACATTTAAACCTAGACCTTTCCCTGGATTTTTCAGTTTGATATTTTTGAGAGAGACAGAGAGAAATTATAAATGTTGCCTTGCTTGGCCAGTTTTTAAATTGTAGAGAAAACATGCACCTGACTTCCAGAATAATAAGTAAAAAACAAAGTTAAAAGTAAAAAAAAACCCAATATAAACTTACAAAAACTCTGTAGTCTTTTTCAATGCAAGCTAACCCTGACATGTTTTCTATAGAAGTAAATTTAAATTTCTGACCTCTCCAATGCTTTTCTTAGCCTTCACCACACATATAAACTCACTGTTTGCTGAATTTCCCAATATGCTTGAAGCTTGTAAAAGCTTCACAGTAGTTTTATTGGATGGGTTTGATTGAATTGAAGCACACTCGCTCTTAGACAGTCAAAACGTAAAATACTTGTTAGAGGTTGATTTACTGGAAATCAGTAAAACCCCTACATTGTGTCTGCACTTGTATGCTTTTTCTGGTTTATGCTCAGCTGGAAATGAAACCCCACTCAATCTCTCTCCTTCCCCTACACCCTCTGGTGAAAGAGAGACAAAAAGCAGAATTTCTGAGTTAAGAACAATTTACTTGAAAACAGCAACGAGACAAGAAATGAACAGCACCTGTGAGAAAACTAGGACAATGTTGGAGGCATTAGTGTGTGTCTTATTGACAAGGGTATCTTTCATTGTGCTGATGACAACAGAAGGTACCCCAATATAACAAGGTATTTGTGGGTGCCCCATCCCTGGGAGTCTTCAAGGCCAAGTTGGACAGGGCTTTGAGCAGCCTGGACTAGTGGAAGGTGTCCCTGCCCATGCAGGGTCTGGAAGGTCCCCTCCAGTTGTCTGTTTTGTTAGTGTTGGGTGTCTTGCACACTTGGTATTACAGTCATACTGTAGCATCATCCTACTGCTCATTAATAGTGTTTGTGTGTGTAAAGGGTAGGAGAAAATTGTCTGGAAACATGGAAGTGTTACTGAGATTCCCAGGTTCAGGTCTGCGCTGCTGCTCTCAGATCTTGCAGTTAGAGGTGTGGAAACCATCTAAATGTGCTTTCACTGGGTGCCTGGCAGTCAGCCCTCATCCAGACTGACTGTACAGCTCAGCCAAGCTGTGTAAAGGCTGACAGCAAAGCACCCCCAGGAATCAGTTGTAGCAATTCCATAGTGCTGTAGGGATGCAGTTTTCCAGTGTGGAAGCACTACCAAGTATTTCTGCCAACTGCAACAGCAACACAAAAAGCAGGCTACTCATCACATTTGGTAAGGGCTCTCACAGACAGGAAGTAAAAAGGTTGAAGGGGTAGCAATAAGGAAAAAATCGCTGGTAAAAGGATCAAAAAGCCATTTCTGCCTTGGAGTATAGATGATGATTATAATGAAGACGAAAGTGGTGCTGGTGAGAAGATAATTTGTATCTTTTGTTGGCAAAAAAGCCCCTGAAGAACAATCAAAACTTAATGTATGAACATTTTTTTACTGTGCTATTATAAGTCTGGTCAGAATTACCTGTAATAAGATACGAGCAAATTCCTGAAATCTGTGTCTTACAGGAAAGAAAAATAGATACAACAAAAGCAACATGTTGGAATCTTAGAGCTCTGCACTTCCCTTCCGAATTAAAAATAAAGCCACGAGAAGTGAAAAATTCCCTTTCAAAGCCAGATTTCTAATTTAACCATATGAATAATCATATTTTAAATGCTTGTATTGCCAAAAAACACAATGATGCAAAAGAAAACCTGGGAAATACTTGTATAAATGTGCATCACAATGGGCACGGTGTGTTTTCTACTGTTTCACCAATGCTGAGGCAATGTACCTGCACACAGAAGCCAGCAGGAAAATGCTGGTTGTGTTCAAAAATAATATTGCCCAGCAGCCTTGGCATCCAGACTCCAGGGATGGTGTTTAGCTCTCCCATTATCTGCAGGTTTCTTAAGTGTCTTTGGCTCCTGTGACTCATTTTGTTATTTTTGTAATTGTAGCAGGACCTTTTTGAAGCAGTGAGATGCCCTTGTAGTAAGTATCAAGTAAGATAATGAGTAGCTGTGGAGTATGAATATTACTAGGGACTCAGTGTGTATTCATATTCCTCTTGCTGCTAGGGATCTTAATACTCATGCAAAAGCACTTCTCTAATTTTGTAATAGCTAAAAATGAAATGCAGAACTTTCAAGTTTTTTCAGACATTGCAATCGTTGTAATAACTGGACTTTTGAAATTCCCTCGATGACAGTTCTACAGAAAAATGTTAAAAAAAAAACCAAAACAAAACCAAATGATAAGGAAACAAACAAAACAAACCCCAATTTTTTTGCTCTTCTTGAACTTTTATGTGCCTCAGAACAACCTGATAAGTCTAATTTGGAAGTGTGACTTGGCAAATGTTCACAGTTTGATACTAATTGTATAAAGTTGGAGAAGAGTGGGAAGAAATAGACACTAGTTTTTCAATTGGATCGTATCTCATCAGTCACGTCAGTAATGACCTTGTGAACTGGGTAAGAAACTCTTGCAGGATGCAAGCCTTTGTTAATGTTTGTTAATGTAAATGAGACTAATATTGGTGTAGATTTCTCTCTAGGCTTCAACAGCTTGGGCTCACAAGTGACCTGATCCCCACTGATGCATTAAATCGTGCTGGTGGTGGGGTGTTGTAACTGGGCTTCTAAATTACACTGGGAAGGATTTTCCTGTTATAGTTTTATTTTGGTCACTGGTCTAAGCTCCATGTCATTGATAATATTGTTTTATAGGTACATCTTTCAAGGAGAGACAAAATCAGGGTGAGGTTATTGATTCATGGGGACCGAATCCTTCATCTTATCGGGCCTGGAGGGCATTGCTAAAGACTCCAGCATTGCCATAGACATAGCACTAGGCAGGGACACAGGAGAGTCCCTAAGGGCTCAGCAACACCCTGCTTTTTCCCTGTGTCAGAGGGACAGCTGAGCTGAAACTCCAGTTTATTGCAAAGGCAGAATTTACTGAGTAGTAGGTGAACAAATGTAAAATGGCTCAGAACCGACCAGAGCATATGGTTTGTCCAAGGCAGAACAAGCTTGGATGTTCTCACAGGGAGGGAACGTGTACACTCACTAAAAAAGGGTTCACAACTTTTCATGCTGTTGCTGAAGTTCATCACAATGTCTGAGGTCACTTGCTAGAATGACATCCAGCAAGGTAGTTTCTGGCAGTATAAGTTCTCACTCTTTATATTTTTGTGCAGTATAAAAAAAAAGAACGAAAAAGAATTTGTGTTCCATAGCTCCAGAAATGTCCACCAAGAAATGGACAATGGTTCTGGAAAAAAACCCCCACAGGTGATTGCTTTTATTATGTATGAGCACAAGGACCCCTTCTCCAGTCTTCCCATATGAAATTCTTACAGTTTATAGCTTCTGAGTGCCTTAATTTATGTGGAAATGTGCTGCATTTAGAACACAGAAAACATATACATGTCTGTATAGCTGTCTTTTCTATATGCTAGAAAATATGCACAGAAACTCAGATGTTATGTTGTGGTAACTGGAACTGTTGAATACATAATAATGCTCCTTTCATTGTGACAGATAGGCCAGTTTTCAGTGTTCACAACTGATATCCAGGTTTCATTAATAGCTACATGTGTGTAGCATCATGCTGATGTTCCAAACAGTTGCCTTGATCTTTTCTGAAACTTTAGAAGCCAGTTGTGCTTATAATGAACAACTGAGATTGGCTGATGTTTTATGTTGTCCATTTAAGGTCATTGCTATACTCTAATGTTTTGGTGTAGGTTTCTTTAAAACAAGTTGCATAGGCTGGAAGGAAACATAGGGGTTTGTTTCTATATGAGTGTCTTAGTTCATAGACAGTGTGCACCAGGAGGTGGGATCTCCGATGGAATAGAAACCCCTCCCTCCAAATGATGAGAATTTGAAATTATGAGGCATTCAAGTAAAGTGTAGAAATGAATAAGAATTTTTACTAAAAAAGGAGAACAAAACAGACCAAACAAAGCAGCAGAACACAGTAACCACAGGGGTGCAGGGAGAAAATGGTCTGCCTGTCCACCCCCTGCCCTGAAGAGACTGGAGACCACCCAGCCACGTGGCAGGGAGCAGGCAGAGTCCTCGCAGCAGGTCGACAGCCAGAGAGAGAGAAAGCAAATCTGCTGGTTTTTTTTATTCCCCTCAGTTCTTGCAGGGTCTCCCTTCAGCCATCCCACCCCAGATCTTGTGGTCCTGTCTCCTCCACCACCCATGCCTGCCCCTTCATGCCTGATATGCACTGCTGTTGGCATGTGCCACCCTCCCCCTCAAAGCCACATGGTGACAGGGAGAAATTCAACAGGAAAATCTAAACCACAACAACTAGCTAACTCTTTTGCTCCACAGCACCACACTGACAGATGAGGAAGCACTACAGGACCTCAATCTGCTTGAAGCAGTCAATTGGAAGTCGCTAATTAGGGTCTGGAGTAAGAGATCCTATCAAAGAAGAATGCTTTATGAGGTGGACTTTTGGGATAAGTGGGACATAAAAACGAGGGAGGGAACTCAGTAATTTGGGAAAGGATTCCTCCTGGGAGTTGAATAAGTCAACAAAGTAATACTCTTGTGTAAAGGATGGGGCACAATGCTGAATACCAAAATGCACGAGAAAGAATGCTTGATATATACAGTAATCTTCCTGCTATTTTCAGTATTGGAAAAGCCTCAGCTGGGCTCTTCTGGCATTGCAGTTCGAGAGGATGTGGACCACTTGGAAGGAGTGCAAAGAGGAGCACTGAGAGTAATTAGAGGTCTCGGATATGACCAAGGAGGTAAGAGCTAGTCAAGTTACATGGCTCAGCTTTTAGAAGGGAAAACTTTGGGCAATGCAGGGATAATCCTCAAGCATGCAGGAAGTAGAATTGAGCAGTAAAAAAGACAGAAATAGTCTTTTTTTAAAAAAAGCCTATATTTTATTTTATAGGAAGTTCTGCTCTTATACCAGAGGAAAAAAACAAGAAGGTTAAACAATAGGGAGAAGATTTCTAACAGTGAGGATAATGAAATATTGAAGTTTTTGACTTCAGGTCAAACATGTTAGGCAAACATCTGCCACAAATGATGGTTATAGATGATCCTACCTAGGGCAGGGAGATCAGCCAGATGACTTCTTGAGGTATTTTCTTTCCCTGTTTTTCCATTATTCCATATTGAGGTTGCACTCAGTAATGCATGTTTGGGTCTGATCCACTAGTCTAGTCTGAGAATCAGATTTCAGGACAGGATTTTAAAAAGAGCTTTGAAAAATTTTGATGAGATTTAGGTGCCTACCTCCCTTTTTATCCTCTGGAAAATCCTGGCCTGTAAAGGTATTTTTCATCCAGACAAAGCCAGATACTTTTCTGTATGTTGATATTTAAATCCTCTGGCTAAATCCGTGTTTCCCTGAAACACTTCTGCTTGCTCCAACATGCCCTTGTATGTTAAATTATTATTTTTCTGGATGAATCATGCTGAGAACATCCAACATATCAAGCTGGGTATAAAAATGTGCAGTCAGAGTCTGAATTAATCAACACCAGCTTCTATATTTCTTCTTTACATGCAAAAAAGGACAATTTTGAGACCTCCCCACTGACTCTGGGTAACCCAAACATCTGAGTGAACAGTAAACTGGCCCAATCAGCAGAGAGACCCACAGGAAGCAGAGATTTGGCAAAGACTGACTGATCTAGCATGAAAAGATATTTTTAAATTAATAAAGTTAACAACACTGTGAAACTCTGTTGATTCTTTCTTATGAGCTGCGCAGTGTCTGTCCATTTTACTTCAACCATGCTCTCTATCAGCTGCAGCTTTGGACCTCTGTTGGCTCCTGTAAGTGCTCTCCTGGTGCCCTACATCACTAGTTGTGCCCTGTTGCCCCACTGATTTCTCCAAGGAGCCTTTTCAATCTTTCTTCATGTTTTCCATCAAGAATAAGGAGCAAGTTATATTTGGGTTAGGAAGTCAAGCATCTGCACTCGTGTGTGAGCCAAAAAACTCCGTGGCTGAAATGTGCCTGTCATCTGTCTAACAGCCAAGGGAGTAGTTAATTAACTGAGAAGCCTGGTGTTCTACTTCTTAGTCTAAGGGACTTAAATTCACATTTCTCAGAAGTGTACTTTCTACACATAAAAAAAAAAGAGAAACTGGAGTCCTTCCTCAACCCTTCTTCTCAAACTGGCACCTCTTTGGAGAGGGCATGCCTAGTCCAGGAGAAGAAAGGGATCCAACCATGAGTCTGTTGAGAAAAGGGAGGAGTGGCTGCTTGCAACTCAGCCTTTCAAGTACTTGACAGGGAGCAGGGTTGAGCCACAGAGGACCTGTAACTTTGGTCTAATCTCAGCATAGTCAGGTTCTATTCACAGATGGCACCTGAATACCTGCAGTGTGTTTGAGTTCTCATGATGGTCAGTAGGGAGACATCAGTTTAAAGAGTGAACTTCCCTGGCACTATGATATGTTAGAAAGCACTCTGGTCTGTGTTCCTTCTCTGCCAGCAATGCAGAGAGAAAGTCCCTGAGAGCTGGGACTATCTTCAGCCTTGCAGTGCTTGGGATCAACATCAGAATGATCTATGGTAAAGCTGGCATGAAAATTATTTCTTTTCAGATGAAGTAGCTTTGGCCTGTTTTCCATCACAGCTGGCATTGGCACAGCCAGTCCTACTGCTCCCCTGTGGGAGTGGAGCCTCTGCCAGCCACCCAAAAGCACCCACCATGCTGCCAGCACTCCTACCTGTGTGACCCTGAGCCCAGGCAAGAGCCCACTATTCTGTGCAAGGTCACCAGAGGTCCCCAAGACAGTCTTTTGGTAGCTGGTGGCAAGTTGGGGACACCCTGGGAAAGTGATTGTGATGTCTCCACATGATAACATCTCCATGGTTTGAAGCCAAGGCCACTGTTCAGTCCTGGGGCAGTATTATACTACTGCAATTAAAGAAAGCTCCTGAACACCCCAATCTCATCCCTTAGCTTCAATTCTCATTAATCAAATGTCTATTTAATGTGCTACTAAATATTTAAATAACTTGTCACTATTCTTTTAGCTCGTTAAATAACTCTCTCTCTCCCTTTTTTTTATTGAAATTAATTAAACCCAGCGTTTTCAGAATGAATTGTGCTAGCTTTTCAAGACAAAATGTTGTGACTTCTGTGGTGAAATTATTTTCAAAAATGGTGTATTCACGAAGGATTTTCCTCACTCAAAACTTACTATTAAATATCCTTGTTTATGAACACTTCTCCCTCTACACTGCTGGGCACACAAACTAAATGAGGTTAAGCTGTAAGTTTTTGTGGATTCTGGTGTCTTGACTTCTGTGGATGTTTGCCTAAATCAAGCTGTAAGCAATTAAAAAAAATCATCTGTCTTTGTGAAGCACAGCGTGCCTTCATCTTCTTGACCCCCAGTCTTTCAGAATATAGTTCCTTTCTGCTTTTTCTTTGGGTGTCTTCCAGCCCTATTTCATTTTCCATTTCACCTCCTTCAGCAATGTGACTAAGCACCTCTTGAGGGTTCCTCTGTGACATGGTCAGTTCATCTGAGTTGATAATTTCTGGGAGTTATACAGCTGGACTCATATTTTTCAATTTCCTTTTACCCCATTTTTTTTTCTCCCATTGGAATGGCTCAAGGAAATGCCCACAAACCAAATCTACATGTTGTTTTACTTGGAAGGTTTAATGGGAGATATTGATCTATGTGTCTACTCTGGTTTTACAATAAGAAAGTTATTCTGAATTCTGTGCAGAACTTCCTTTATGTATGCAAATAGTAAGGGAATAGTGCAAACACTATTTCAAGTAGAAAGCAATATGTTCTGAGCAAGTCTGGAACACTACATATATGAACTGTCCTCTTTCTGCCATCCAGATCCTCTTTTAAAGAATTAATTACCTTGATCATTACCACTCATGTCCTTAAGGTGCATTTGCTCCCAGAAGCTACTTTCATATTCTGTTCTAGGCTTTCTGGCATGTTAAAAATCATCCATTGCTGTGTAAACTGGTGCAGCCTTTATGATTTTTGCTATAATTAAGCTTGGCAAGATCAACATACTGGATTTAAGGGCAAGTGTCTGGGTTAAAGTGTAGGGAAGACAACTAGAAAAAAGGAAGAAAAGGCAGAGTGAAGGCACATTGGGGGTTGGAGGGATACAGTCCTCTGCTGCCTCAGTTTGGGCTGGACAGCTCAGGCAAGTCTAACTTTGATCTCAGACTGTCATGGTTGGTAAATTTTACACACACTCTAGTGTCAATAGGGTTACATGTCAGGTTAAATTAGCTAAACTGGAGCTTTGGACAATACACAGTACTGAAGGGCATATGAACAGTGTTATTGTGGGTGGCTGGACTCTCAGCTCTGAGTCACATCACTCAATGGAACAGAAGGAGCTTCAATTTTCTAGTAGAAGGTGCTCTAACTGGGAACAAAATAAAATTAAGCACAAAAGTCTAGTTTTTCCATGTCTTCAGTGTAACCAGGGTACATTTCCTTCTAATTTAAACCTGGTCTTCTCCACACAGCTGCAATTTCCAGTCGTAGTTCCCTGACACACCTGGCTGTGAACAGCTTTGTGTGTGCTGACTGAGCTCTGGGCAGTGGCATGGCTCGTTTGCCAGCTCAGCACTGCAACCTTCCTTCTTTTCATCAGGAATTAAGTGTGTTTTCCTTATCCATAGCTATAAATCTGAACGTTTTAAGTAGTTGCTTCCATGTGTTTCTTAATCAGGTTTGTGCTGTACTATTAACTTGAATGTAAATTTGCCAGCTGCTTTTGGGTTTTGGTCTGCAAAGACACTCAGAGAGCTTGGCTTTTCCTGTTATAGCTAATGAAGAAAGATCTTGCCTATTTAAAGTGAGCATTAAATGCTTGTTTACTTGAATATATCAAGAAAATTTGTGTATTAAAGGACTTTCCAGGTTGTTCAGATTCTCCAGAAGTGTTTTTAGCTAGTACACAGTAGAGCTGGATTTTAATGTAGGCTGCTGTGAGGTGAAAGAGGAGACTGATCAATGTGTGAAATATGATTTATTTGTTCTTCCAGAAAGGGCTCAAAATAGCAATTTGTGTTTTGGATATGAAGTGTGAAGAGGTTACCTGGCTGACCTGGAATCACACAGGGTACTGGCAGCAGGGCTAGAAAACAGTTCTCTATCTTTCAGTGTGGTGCTGCAGTTAATGTATGAAACACCAATGAACCCTGAAATGACCTCTGTTACAAACCCAAGTTCTTATGTACCTTTCTCTTTTTTTCTGGGTTTTTGTAGGCTCCTCTCACCATATTCAGGGCGTATTTTTTCACAGGAATTCATACATTCAAAAAATGATGCATTTAATTTTGAATGTTTATTAATGCAAAAAAAAAAAAATAGACTTTTGAATCTTGGATACAAAAAGGCACCAAAGTGAATACATTCGACAAGAACTTGACCACCATTTTCCTCAGTTTGATTTCAGAATAGTCTAAAACCAAAAGACAGGCCCCTGTAACTCCCCTACAGCAATCTCACAAAGATACAGCCCCAGCAGGGACTGACTGAGGTGTGAGCCCTGAGATTGTCTATAATAGAGTTATCAGGTTCTGGTTTTCTTCATTAACCTTTGATCTCCAAATTCCTGTGTTGTAAGTGCAGCTGTGGCAAGGCAACATTGTTTGATAACACAAGGAAATCCAAAGGAAGATAAAACTGCTCTCTCGGTTGTCATCACCTTGTTTGCCAAAGGTGTGTGGTGATGGCCAAGGAGCAGGTGTTGAAAACACCAGGAGGATTTTTTTCCAAGGAAAAGCTAAGCATGAAAATAAGGGGGATAAGTCTGAAGATCAGTTTTGATTTGCATGTGTGAGCAGTGCATTAGAGAGGGTGAAAGTTGGAAATGAGACTCTTTGGCTGTCTAGGACTCTGAAGAAGTGTAAGATTTACTATTTTCTGACCTATACTTTCAATAAGGTGTTTTTTCTGGGCCAGCTTAGACTTTTTTGTTGCTTTTGTTAGTGAATGCAATGTTAAAATACAACTAAGACTGGGAATCACAGTTGAAATCCAGTGTTGGGGTCTTTGGGAGGTAGTGCATCCTGATTTTTAAGTTTTGTTTCATAACTCCCATTTCTCCAACTTGAGTGAGGTGACAACATAGATCTGAGTAATCTATTTTCCAGAAATTTTCTGACATATTCAGAACAGGAGTAATACTTTCCAGAAAGTGTCACTACTCTGTAGTGGCTGTTTTGGAGAGGATGTGCCAATCTTGAGAACTCCTTTCATGTCACTGCTCTTTCATCAAGGCTTTTCATTATCCAACAATTCTGATTAAAATACCACCACCTTTATTTGCTTCTTTTTAAATGCTGTTGCATTTCATCCTCGAATTAACATATAGTGCCACTAAAACTCTCTTAATTTCTATTGTGTTTGACAGAGCAGCTCTCATTTTTGGATGAAGATATTCTTGCAGTTAGGTCTATAAACAATTATACAGCAATCACAAAAGCAGGGAGATTTGAGAGATCAGACTGAACCCCAGAAGCTGCAGTTGAGGGGAGGGTTTCTGGTGGCCCATTAATCTCTGCACTTGCCCCATTACACTGGGGCAGGTATGGGAGTTTGGAGTTTGCTGAATGGTGTGTGCTGTCCCTCAGGAATGAAAAGCATTCAGGAATGACAGCCCAAGGACCTTGTCCCTTATCTTACGTGTTTGTCCCTTATCACCGTGTCAATTGTCAGCACTGCTGGTCTGGCTCATGTTTTAGATGGCCTCTGGACCTCTGTTTGGTTGACATATGGGCAAATATGATGCCTTTGGTAGAGTTTTGCACACTTGGGATCTGAAAGAGAAGAAAATCGTAGGGTTCAGGTGCAAGGTATTGAAATCAGTGTAATTCTTTTTTTTTTTTTCCTTAATAAAAGTTATTTTTAGAGTATATGAAAAGTGTATATTTAAGCTTTAGCTCTGGACCAACCTGCTCAAGAAACCTATAGTAAACATTTCATGAAAGTAAGTTGATGAGCTTGTTTTCTCTTGATGTTTCTTTAGCACTGAATGAATTTCTGGACTTTTATTTCTCTGGGTGGGGTTTGATAATTCCCTGGGTTTGAAGGTGAAGGTGTAACATTGCCTTTCAAGTGTAACCAAATCTGCACCTCTGAAGTAGTATGTCCTTCTCCAAGTCAAAAGGAATGAATTGTTCAACAACTGCTGGTTCTTCCTTTTCTAACTGGTACTTCTCAGGTGAAGAGTTTCAGTATTTGGTTCCAGATTGCTTAGATAAATTCATGTATTTGGTCAAGTTCCTATATTGGAGTGAAGTGTGTTCCATTCAACATGTCAGTTTCTATGACAGTGTTTGAAAATAAATACTTTGAAGCTATTTCACTGTGAGGCACTGCACAGGCTGCCCAGAGAAGCTGTGGATGCCCCATCCCTGGCAGTGATCCAGTGGGAGGTGTCCCTGCCCATGGCAGAGGGGTTGGAATAAGATGATCTTTAAGATCCCTTCCAGCCCAGACCATTCTATGATTCAGAGTTAATATGTTGAGGGGAACTGCTAGAGAAACTTTCTTCACTGTCCTTTACCACTGTAAAGGTATTTATAGTAGGTAGCCAGTCTCCTAAATGTTTCCCTTTTAATCAAGATCAGAAATTATTTGTTATATTCACACATAGCCAGATCTCCCCACTGTCACATCTAACTCTTTGAAAGGCAGGAACACTAATATCATGTCATGGAGAGATGGGAAGTAGTCATATTTTGGAATGATACAGCAAGAGAGATTTGATTTTAAAGAATTATTTAAAAACCAATTTCTCAGTGATACCTGCAGAGGGTATCTTCTACTTGGGCACAGCGTAACCAAATATGCCAAAGCTTTTCTGATGCTTTTCTTGTTTGAAAATGAACATAAAAAAATCATAGTATGGCTGAAGTTCTCTTTGTACTGTGCTGTGAAACATGGCAAGGACAGTGATAACTGAGCTCTGTTGAGGACCACATTTAGTGCAGGTGGGTCTGGGTGCAGCTGCAGGCTGAGCTCTGGGTGGCAGAGCCCAAGACAAGAGGCTGTGAACTGCTGGCCCTTTGGTTACCAAAGGACACGGGGACCTGTGGCACAGCTGGGTGACCCAACACAGCCCCAGGAGGATTTAAACCCCAGGGTGTCCTTTGCTGGGCAGACACCCAGCTCGGGCTGATTGTCTGTTGTTGCAGCATGAGTAAATTATTTGAAGGATCCAGAGGTCTGAGGTTCTGCTGTGGGAAACCTGGTATGGGGAAAGGGAAACCTTGTGTGAGCGTGGTGTGTGTAGGGAATCCTTGTGTGAGTGTGGTGTGTGTAGGGAATCCTTGGGTGAGTGTGGTGTGTGTAGGGAATCCTTGGGTGAGTGTGGTGTGTGTAGGGAATCCTTGGGTGAGCGTGGTGTGTGTAGGGAATCCTTGGGTGAGTGTGGTGTGTGTAGGGAGCCAAGCAGGGCACCCATCAGGTCAGTGAAGTGCCCACGGTGGAGGGTCCCGGCTCTATCAGAGTGGCTTCTGGATGGGCACACTGGAAACTTTATCCTTAACGCTTGTCTTGAGTTTGGATAAGAAAGAGACTGGCAGAGTGTGACATCCTTCTCCAAATGGCACAGATTTTCATGGGAAAAATTCCTTGGAAGGTCATGGCACTCCAAGCAGGAGAAATGTTCTGGTTATTTATTTCATTCTAGCACAGTCAGCAGAGGTAAAATATATCACTAAGAGACTAAGATTTATAAGAATATGTGTAGTGTAAATTGTACTGTCAAACAGAGAAATAGTGTAGTAAACCAGACTATCTACACCAATCTTCTGAGGATCTTTGATGTTGTGTACAGCAATCAAAAGTTCTCCTGATCCTGTACAGACAGGAGGCTTTAGCACACTTCCTAGCAAACACCAGGTAGTTAATTTTCCTTGGCATTGAAACTGTAGATACTTTTAAAATTTTTTTTATATATATATATATTTTAATTTTTCACTTCTCTTTGGTAGAGGTGAATATTAATGTATTTCTAATCTTAAATCTATGTATGTATCCTTCTTCATCCAGATATCCCAGACATTTTGCAGACTGCATTTTTTCTTCTGTGCTGTCTTTCCACAGAGTTCCCTTTGACAGGAAAGACAGCAGTCTCTCTGAGGTCACAGTGTATTCATTCTTGATGGAACAACCTGAGGCATTTGAACACAGGAGTAGCAAAGATTTCCATATTCACTGGGTCTGGCTGGGAGGGAGTTAGTTTCCTTCCTAGCAGCTTGTGTGGCTCTGGGTTTTGGATCTGCAGCTGAGATAGTGTTGCAAACACCCCGGAGTTTTGGCTATTGCTGAGCAGTGCTTGTGCAGCATCATGGCTTTTGTCTCCCAGCTCTGCTCTGCAGCGAGCAGACTGGGGGTGACCAGGGGGCAGGGGACACACACACAGCTGGGACAGCTGGCCCCAGCTGACCAGGGGCATGGCCCATGTCAAAGAGCAGAACACTCAGCAATAAAATCTGAGCAATGAGGAGGTTTCCTTTTTTTCTGTCTTTAGGCCAGCCAATGGGTTTTTCTCACTCTTGCTCCTCCCATTCACTCTCCACAACCCGCTAGAGGGGGTTTGTCTTTGAAAATATATTTCCAGTTTTGTAAACACTTAAAAGAGCCATGAAAAATTCAGAGTTCTTATGAATCATTCAGCTAGCTACTGAATTATTGACAGCAGTATGAAAGCTTTGAAATTATTTACACATTTGTTTCCTTTTTTTTTTTTTTTTTTTTTTTTTTTAATTTTATTTTTAAGTTGCAACAACCCAGTGGCAAAGTCTGACTTGCACAGCTGCCTCTTGTCCTTCAGGAGTTCCTTCTGCTTTCCCTGTAGCCTGGCAGCTTGCTCCCAGCCTTTTCCTAGTTTCTAGTGTGCACAAACTCTGTGTCCCATGATGGGATATGGCTCACCTGCTCTGGATTGAATCAGAAGGCATATAATAATGAGTTTTTCTTCCATGTAAACTTAGGAAAGCTGCTGAATTTCTTCATATCTCAGAAACAAGAATCAGACTTTTTTCAAATCATTTTGCCAACTGGTTTGTTCTGGCTGATTTTGGAATGTTGGAACTAGAATTTTCTAGTGCTTCTATGTTTTTTTTCACAAAGGTTGCCCAGTAGGTAAAAGGATTAAGAGTATTAATATGTTTCTATAATGGTGAAAGCAAAATTTTTGTAGCTTCAAAAGGAAAATGTTAGTACTTTACACAATGGCATCTGTACTTTAGTTTTGGGGATTTTTTACTATCTTCAAACCTTATAGAGTGACAACCATTTTTGTTTAGCTAGAGAGTTGTTCATTAAGTGGTTTCATAATTATCTATCTTTCTTTGTCATGGCCTAATACGGTAGAGCTTATTTTATTTTTCTTTTGGCTTTTTCAGGTATGAATACAAGCAAGAGTGAAACAGTGAAAGAGCATCCATTAAAACCTTCTCGAAGATCTATGCCATGCCTCGTCCAGAGCCAAACACATCCTCAGAGCCTGAGCAAGCATTCTTCATTTCTGCAGCCAAATCGTGTGCAGCCACAGCCACCTCAGCCTTTAAGTGCAGGGACATCGACAGCTACAGTGGATGTAGTGTCAGAACGAGGTGGGAGCTTCTTCTCTTTCAGGAGCTTGTTGCAATAAGGATAAGCTTTGATTTGTTTTGATATCTACGATTTATTAGAGAAATGTTTTTGCGCAAAGCACCTACATGTCTCATAGTACCAGGTTCTTGGGTGAATCCTTAAGTTCGAAGAGAGGCTTAAACTTATTTTTATTTTATTTTTCTCAATTATGATATTATTTCCTTCTCACTGAAAACAAGACAGGAAAGTGCTCATGTATGCTGGGGAAGAGCACGAAGGTTTCTATAGTCTGTCCTAGGAGACAGAGAGAAAAAAAAATATTAGGCTTTTGGCAAAACATGTCTTTAAGTATGAACATGTAGGAGCAGATGCATTCATTCATGAATAGCAGAATCAGGGGAAAGTGGTATGGAGAAAATGAGAGCAAAGGGAGAAAATTTTAGTTTGTGTTGGAATAAGGAACTACTTTTATTTTAGGATTTCTAATGCAGTAGATAAACATGCCTTATGAGAGAAACTGGTGTAGTTGGAGATCTCAATCACGGTGTGTCACCTGTTGCCAACTATTGCCATCCATTATTGCCAGCTGTGAAAAGTAAAATAACTTCTCTGACTTTTGGTACTAGATTTTGATAAGTCTTTCCTTAATGTTGCTAGACACTAGACACTTAATTATTACTCTAGAAAGTTCTTTTACCTAGATAAACTTCTCTCAGGAATAAAGTGAAATTCTTTACTAAAGTGATCTTGTTATTTTTTCTACCAATGGAAAGTGCTCTTCAAAATTTCAGCCTAAAGTTTTAAAGCAGCTTTAAAAAGTATATATTTACTTACAAAATACATGCAAATGCTGATATGAGTATTGCATTTCTTACAGCTAAGGTGATGGAAACTTTGGAAAACAACTTGCTTAAGCTGTCTAATACAGAATATGGTGATCCATTTTTAGGTAAGTTGTTGTCCGAACTGAAATAGTGAAAATTAATGATTCTTCAATTACACTTGCAGTATTTAAGTGTGGAAAGGCCATACTTACCCTGAACTGCCATTTATTTTGAAAGAGAAGACTAAGTGTGACCAAAGAAATGTGTGCTGTCATAAATTTCCAGATACTGTCTCACCTTTCAGACTAAGAGTAAACAGGGACTAAAGACAGAGAAGTGTCATACATTCAGTGTATCCTTACAGTATCCTATATCTGATACTGTAATTAAGTCAAAGAAGGTAGGAAAGAAGTTTTTCTTAGAATAATCCCATTCTTACAGCTGCAAATTGAATCTGTAAATACACACGAGTAGTAATTTGCATGTTCCAAAATTAGGTAATTTTGAAATTCTCTGTCCTTCTGTTTTATCCATACAGACACACAGATATTGCTGCACCTTGCACAACTGCTGTGAAAGATCTTTTTGCTCACAGAGGATGAAGCATCAAACTAGAAATCATATCTTCAAGCTGAATGGAAGCAGCCTTTCAAAAAGCTATTTCTGCTCACCTCTCATGTGTTTTAGCATTGATTTTTCTTGATGCCCCAAATACATGATAGATAAGAGGCCTTCTCAAGGTCTCCTATAGAGGTATTTACTGGAAATAGTGAAATTGATACTCTCTCCAAGCCAAATGCTCCAAAATCATGGCCCAGACCAAAAGTTTGGCATGAAGATTGTTTAAAAAACTCATGTGTCTCAGTAAGGTTCCAGCTGAAGCTGCTGCACTCTCCTAGAGTCATTGGTTTCACTGGGTGGGCAAGCACAGATGCTGGAAGATTGTACTGTTACAATTTCCTTCAATCTTTTTTTATATCCTGCTCTGTTTTTTACTAATTGTTTACACAGACACATGCTGATATTATTGCATATTTATTTATGACAGCAGTTACTCTTTCTTGCTGGAAGTGATGCACTGCTTTTCATTCACATTACTTAGTTTTAGCTTGAAAAGATACACAGAGAGCTCAGCAACTGAGGAAAAGAGATTGATTCTTAACAGCTCAAAATTGTATTAAACTTTGGCATGGATGTTTTTGTCTCTTCTGACTATGGCTATGTTCTTTGAAGAGAAAAAAATATTTAATAGTAGCCCTTTGCTAACTGGATTCATTAATTTATCCCTGTTAATTGAGTCAGTCTCAGATAACTGAAATTTTTGAAGTTACTCTGTATTTACAGAAATGTAACTGATTAGGTTGTTCTGTTAAAAACAAGAAAGGAAACAGTATTTATAAATAAATCCCTGAAGTCAGTTGTAAAAATTACCTTATATAAAAATCAGCATTATCTGTTAGGTTTGCAAAGAGACGTTGGGGTGAGTTAAAGGTGCATTTAACAAAATGGCCTGTGTGCCTTCAAAATACAGTTTGTTGGTGCTTGAGGATCTTATTTATGTGGGTAAGAATTTGTCTTCAAGTCTAAAATTTTCAATTTTATCCTGAATCTGGAGGGAGGTGGGTAGAGGCAGTTGAAAAAAAAACCCTCAGAAAAAGGAGTATTGGTGCCTGAACTTTGATCACCAAATAGGTGAAAACAATGCTTTAGTTGGTGCTCTGACACTTGGATGGGGTTTGAAAAATAGGCTCATTAATGAATATCATTGTCTTAGTGAACCTTTTCCAAGTACTCTCCTGAGAACACCTAAAACAGCTGAATTAAGTGAATGTGAATGTGATGAATTTTTCATTAGGCAGCATTGAGGAACTTTACATAAAATAGGCCAAATGGCTTCCTCCTCTTCAGAATTGTGTCCATAGACAAGCTGTCTTGTGTGAAGGAGATTAACAGACATCTGATAAAAGACTTCAGTGGAAAGGTTCTCTTTTATTTTGGTTTACTATAGATGAGGCCATAAATCTGCTGGACTTGTTCAGTTAATGATGTTGATGGATTTATAAATAAGAAGATAATGTATTACACTTTTGTTGCTAACACAGACAAACGGGATCAAGGACATTATGGATTTATGTTATTTTTTGTCTGTCAGTTTTAGGTGGTAAATAGTGTTTTTAGTTTGAGGAATTGGTGAATTCAATCAAAGTGATAGGTGTTGAGCTTCTGTAACATATAATGTGAACTTTGAGGTTTTAGACACACTGGAATGCTCAGTGCTTAACCAAAGCTTTGTAGAAATTCCCACCCAGTGAAGGTTATGATCAGAGCTCTTGGATTTTGCCTAGGTGGAAATTTGATTGCTTGGATCTGAACATTAAGTAAAACGTTACACCTTGTAATTCTCAAAGCATGGTTGTAGAATTTGGTGTTCAGGCCAGAGCAAAATCATGCTATTACTTCTACTTCCTTGAAGAAGCACTTCCTTTTCATGCATGTTTACATTGTAGAAGGGTGTAAAGTTCTGGTTTAAATTTCCATTGTTGGCTGAGGTGAGTTGAGATCACAAGAAATAAAACTAAGATCAGGGTTCCCAGTCAAGAATGTTAATCCCTCCAGCTCTACTGCATCTTCTTTTAAGATTTTGAGTCATCAAAAGAGCAAAAGCTTCCTGTTTTTTGACTCTTCAGAGAATTGCTTTTGACCCAAGACAAGAACTTCTCCAAGGGACCAGTTTGCCTGCTAACCAGTACAATGTACTGTCCTGGTTTTCACTCAAGGACTGGATTAGTTTTTCCCAGGAGCTGTGAGGGGCAGAGCCTGGAGCTATGTGGGCATGGCCAAGACATTCTATACCATCTCGTGTCATGGGAAGTGGGCAAGGGACTCTCTCTTGCTTCCCAAAATGGGAGAGTGATGTTCCTTTTTCTGGGGGAGCAAGTGTGGTGGACAGAGCAGTGGGTTAATGCTGGTCCTGACTGGAGGGAGCAGTTTGGGTGGCATTGCTTGGAGGGAAAAATGTGGGTGCAGAGGGTCTGTGTGGCATTGTTCTGCATTGTCTCAGGTTTGGGGGAAAAACATGGGCATGAATAAGCCTTTGGACAAGAACATTCCACTTTGTCAGGACTAGAGGTTAGAGGAGAGGCGGATTTCTTGCTGTGGAGGAGACCACCAGAGTGCCCTGCTGCTGAATCTGTGTGGTGGAGAAAAGCAGACTGAGTTTCCAATTACTGCATTCAGGACTGGAAAGACCAACTTTATAATATTGTTAAAGACTATCTTGGGGTAATACTTGAAATTTTTCCTAAATGATGCCCCCATTTTTTTTTTCTATTATGGAATGTGAAGACTTGAGAGCAACTTCAGAGAGGCAGTAGCTTTACTGCCTGGGTGTACAGTCTTTGATGCCTGACACATGAGAGATGTTTATGTGAGGTGACAAACAGGCTAAGTCTGAGAGTGGTATTTTAGGTAACAAAACCAGTATACCTGTAATCCAAGACTTACCTAGACTACTCTCTCATGCTGGTGCAATAGTCACAAATAGCTGAGGCATAAATTTAGCAAAATGGGAAAAAAAACCTTTTCATACTTTTTAGAGAATTGAGTGTCAATATCTTACCTCTTGTATTTGCCTCTTGATAAATAATAAAAAATAGAAAATACTTTTATTGTATTTGTAGATACATGTAAATTTGCTTTACATAGGAATGTGGATCTTAGGCTGAACTCATTGCTGTAACAACATAATTCCAGTGTCATCCATTTCTTAATACATTTGAAAGTCACACCAATGACACTCAGATGTTTGACATATTCATTCTCTCAAAGGGAATTAAACGTCATATTTGTTTTTCAAAGTCTTGTGTCTGGGGATACTTGCTAAAAAAAAAAAAAGGAGTGTATATTTATGCTTCATTCTTTTTTTCTGTGCTTTGTTTCTCTTCTGAAAGCCATGCTTGGTAATCGCTTCAATTGTGCCAGCTGGATTTAAATGACATGGCTTTAACTTCAATTACTGAATTTCTGGCTTTACTGCAGAGGCCAATAATAGCTTGTGGATCTAGCTGGAGCTGGAAAAAATAAGTGGCTAGCTCCTAGTAGCTACATGCTAACCAAACACAGAGAGTCCTAATAATTAAAATTTATTGTCTGTCCTCCAAAACTTGTTTATTTTTAAATTCTAGAAACAACAGAATTGCAGAGACTTTGTGGTTAATTAATGATTGAGTTAATCTGGGACTGCTCCACTGGTGCAGGGGTATGTCTGTGTGCACATGCATATATAAAGAAACAGTAGTTGATAAATTTTTAAAATAATGTTTTTCTTTTTCCTTCAAGGCCATCATATGCATAAAGGGAATGAACCTTATCTTTGAATTGTTACAAATTTGTCTGGCCATGTTTTCTAAAGGAAATCTGAATGTAGACTGTTTTGTTGAAGGTTATTTGCACGAGAATTTAATCTCTATGAACAGCTGAAAAGCCTTTGGTGACAAAATGACAGAAGGTTGTTACTACATACCTTCTTGGAGTTGTGAGTGTGCTTGAGAAATCTGCTGCCTGAGTTTAAGAGAATTTAGCAGTTTTTTATTATTGAACTGAAAATGAGGTAGTCTTGAGTTAAGATGAAGATAATTGCATGATTTGCAAGGATTTGTTTTACTTTACATAATTTGTATGTCAGTAATAACTCAATTTTTCTAAGAAGAATAACTTTTTTCTTGCCATAACTGAGAGAAACCCTCTCTTCTGATGCATGGTACAAGTGAAAAAGAGCTGTGTAGGATGTAAAGGCTCACAAAACCATAACCAGCAAAGGGTCTGATCTTTTCTCAAATAATCCTTTGGGTTTAGCAAAAGAATAGAAGGGCAGTGGCAATATTTGGGCTGATATGTCACATGTTTCTCCATGTTAGAGGATCATCAGAGGATCTGCCTTACATTGTTAGGCTGAAATATCTAATTTCAAGTAAGATGTAAAAATGAGTAATGGATGATATAATCAATAGAAATTGGCATTCAGTATTTAGATATAATTAGGATCCAGTTTTAAGTTATTTGGCAAATAAAAGGAAGACTCAGTAGCAAGTAAAACACTGATTAATGTATTCTTTTTTCAGTTCTGCGGGGTTTTCTTCCTCCTGACTTAGGTTAGTTGTGAGGGATTTGTGCATAGTAACTTACCTTTCTGAGTAGGATGTTAAATCCTTTCTAGTTAGGAATTTGATCATGAATGATGTAGTTAATAATTTTGCTGTGACAGATACCTTGTATTCTGAGTATACCCTGCATTCAATTGCAACAAAGCTTATGTATAAGAAACTCCTTATTTATGTGCCATGCTGCAGTATAGTGAACTGACAAATGAAGAGCTGAACCAAAACCAACAATCCAAGACAGAATCATAACAACTGCATGATAAAACCCTTTTATAGTGCTCAGTTACAGAAGTGTTTGTAAGTGAATTTTGGTTAAGTGATGTTATGATATAATTTCCCAGGTCTAAGCCATGTGCTTGCTCAGGTGTTTTACTTGTATTTAAGGCTCCAAAATTTAATTTTTGCAAAGCCTTTGGTTCTTAATACCTTGAGGTTGTGTAAAGAAAACACGCTACATATGTTTCCCAAGAGGTTTCTTGCAATTTAGTGAGAAAGTAGACATTTTGGCAAAAAGTAAAAGGGGTAACATTCAACCAAGACAAAGTAATTCACTGCAGTACACAGCACACACCAACTCACACAGCTTAGTAAAATACAACCCATCAATTTCAAGTTACCCAAAAGAGATAAGGAAAAGGGATTAAGGAAAGAGCAAAGAAACCAGTAAAGAAATAAAAGAGATTAAGAGAAGAAAACAGTGGTAAAGAGAGAGAGAAGAAGGAAGGAGTAAAGAAAGAGATTAGAATAAAAGAAAAATAGTTAGTGCCAGGAGTCCTTCACATGGTGATGGCCAGAGAAGGAAGGTGAAGTGGAGTCCATGTGCTGCTGCTGCTGCATTTATGTGTCCCAGGTGGGACATCTGGCTCACTGACCACTGCAGCCAGACAGAGCGGGTGCTGTGGGTGGGCTACCAGGCTGGCCTCTCTGATCCACAGATACTCCCTGTGGGCTCCAGCCTGGCTGTGGGAGGTCCGTGCTGCCATGAGGCTGCAAGCCTGACCATGGGCACTCCAACCTGGCTCCCCACCCACCCAGGAGTTGGTTGGCTCTGACCCGGTATAATAACCCAGTGAGATTCGAACCCAGTGTCTCACAGATGATAAACTGAAAGGGACGGTGCAACCTCTGCAATTCGTACAATGTTGACATGAAAAGAGAGACTGAAAGATCCTGGAGGGTGTGACTCAAGAAAGGCAGGTTGAGTTTCTGCTTGAACAGAAACACGGCGCTTCCATTGTGACTTGTGGAGTAGTTTTTTCACAGGTCTGTGGTCCTTAGGCAGTGCCTGCATTAATAAAGGCTGTCACATCTGTTCTGGCTGGTAGTGAGATGGCTGAGAAGCTGCATTAGAACAGTTTTTCCCATACCTGGAGTGCAAGGGAGTTGTGCAGTTCCCATATTAGAGCTGGCTCGTGCCTGGAGAGCTGGCAGTATGGATGAAGAAGCTTTGTAATCAGTTCAATACCCCCTGAAACATAATAAGGATTAGTCTTTGGACTTAGTATTGAGGTTCAAAATATTGATGTGCTTTAGGCATTTAATCTGCCTGTACCAGTTCTGTACACCATTTTAACTCCTCCAAACAGCAATAATACCTGCCTGACTCCCTTTTTAAAAAATGAGAAATATTCTGTACAATGCTTACCACTCAGAAAATTCATATGAAATTGTACACCAAGTAAAGCCTGTGTTTGTCTGTCATGATAGCTTTTCATATCTAAATACACACATATAGGTAGCTGAAAACCCTTCTGTGTTATAATATAGTATTCCAGGTACACAGCACAATAAAATAAGAAGACCTGAGTCCATCACAATGTCATTTATCCAGGTGTCTAGTGATGTCCTCCAGTTTATTTGTTGTTTGTAGGACTAAAATTAGGACAAAAGGGGATTATTTTCTTGACCAATAATCTCATTCTTTCTAATGCTTTGCAAAGCCTATCCTTAAATGTGTAAAGGCTCGAAGGATTGAGTAAAGAGTCATCTCATCATATCAAGAGTTTGTGAAACAGAAACATTTAGGAATAATATTTATATTAATTTTCTTTTCCATAATTATGCCACATTTCAATTGAAAAACTTTTGCTATCATAAACTACAGTTATACAAAAAATATTGATGGATTGCATGTTACAGAGAAATTGGGAAAAGTGCTTTTTATCCCCTGTCATAAAATTAAATGCACTCTTGGCCCTTCAGGAAAGTATGATAGTAAGAAAGGTAGCCAAGCAGTTAAGAAGACCCAAAATTGGAGGTGCAAAGTGAGGACCTAGAAATCTATTTCTAAACTAAATCATTCTGCATTTTTGTGTAAAGGATTTCTGGAAATGAAAGAGTCTCCAGTGTTTATCCTATAAATGACCTTATAGGGCAAATCTCATTGTCATGCATTAAGTAAAATTGTCAGGAAGTGTTGATAGGTTTTTGTGATGGATGAAGACTGAAGTTACTCATCATGCCTCTATAGAACAAGAGAGCAAAACAAAGCAACTGCTAGGATGAAGAGGTCTATTATCTGCTTGATTAATGCTTGAAGCTCTTTAAAAATCTCTTTATACTTGAGTGGGGATCCAAGGTGACATTACTTAGTTACATGTTCAGGTGTTCTAACAATTGTATGGGTGCAGCTGCTTTAAGTATGCACCTAATTTAAGAGAAGTGTTTGACATATCGAAGCGAATACTGAAATTCCCACTGATTTTATTGGAATATGATTTGTACTCTATCTGTAGAATTAGAAGCTGTCACCCTTTTCTCTGGTTTAACATCCTTATTTAAAATTAACCCTTTTTTTTAATCTTATTTTTGCAGCATTGGCCAAAAATAAACAACTTAATGCAGAAACCTTTCTGACTTAAAGTCTTAATAGCGTAATTTTCCTTTCTTTAACAGGTCACTTGGGACTTACAAATTACATACATAATTTTAGTAATTTTTTAAATAAAACTTTCTATGTGACAATTCTGAAAGCTCTTAACCATCACAAGTTTTAATTAACATAATTGTGTAAGTCAAATACATCAGCAGGATACTGTTAATTGGCTATACTCATTTAAAAATATATTATAGTTGCTTTGTATTGTAGTTCTGCAAGCACCTAGTCTTTTAAACATAAGATTTTCTAGGATTGGCATTTGCATCTTTCCCCTTTTAGTAGGCACTCTGAAAACTCACACGAAAAGGTTGTGTAAAGGGTCATGCACCTTCTATTTGCATTAGTGATAATTTTACCTGAACAGCTTCTGTGAGAAGCTGCCAGAAGCTTCCCCCATGTGCAGTAGAGCCAATGCCAGCTGGCTCCAGGGTGGACCCGCCACTTTGGTGGAGCAGAGATCCACCCATAGCCCCATGGAGGTGTGTGATGGAGCAGAGATCCACCTGCAGCCCATGGAGGTGTGTGATGGAGCAGAGATCCACCCATAGCCCCATGGAGGTGTGTGATGGAGCAGAGATCCACCCATAGCCCCATGGAGGTGTGTGATGGAGCAGAGATCCACCTGCAGCCCCATTTCCCATCCCCCTGTGCTGCTCCTGCAGGAGGAGGTCAAGAACCCAGGAGTAAAGTCAAGTCCAGAAAGAAGGGAGGATTAGGGGGAAGGTGTTTTAAGATTTAGTTTTATTTGTCAGTATTCTACTCTGAACTTATTGGTAATAAATTCAATTTATTTTCCCCAAGTCAAGTCTGTTTTGACCATGATGGTAATTGGTGAGTAATCTCTCCCTGTCCTTCTCTTGACTCAGGAACCTTTTGTTATACTTTTCTCCTTCCAATTCTGCTGAGCAGCAGAGTGACAGAGTGTCTTTGGTGGGCACCTGACATCCAGCCAGGGTCAGCACGCCTGAAAAAAAAATAATTCTGCAAGGTGCTCAAAACTAAAAGAAGAAAGTGGTCAGGAATGGAGACAAATACCCTTTTAATGTTTTTATTGGTTTGAGGATGTGGCCATGAACATACATGAGTCCCATCCTCCATTTGTAGTCCTCCCACTGCAGCAGACTTTTTTTTTCACCAATCATGCTCCCCCTCTCCCCTCCCCTTTTCCTTTTCTCTTTACATCTCTTGAGGCTTTGTACAGTCTCAAAATTTTCCAGGTAACTCAAGATCTTTTGTTTACTTTAAAATTAGTGTAGGGGAGCTGTATTTAGCCAGGAATGACCCCAACGGGTCAGATTTTAGTTTGTTTTTTGGTCGTGCAGTAGAGGAGAAATGGAAAAATGCTTTGTAAAAAATTATTACATTCTTTGCTGACTTTGGCATATTTTTACATTGACTAAAGGTTTTTAACCTTACTGAATTAATACCTGCACTACAGATTAACTGAAATCTAAATACAGCACATCTGCCCAGCTGATATATTTCAACATCTAAACGTTGATCACTGGACACTTTGATAGAGTAGTATTTTAATAATTAGATGTACACAGCTGCGAATTGCATCAACTTTTTTTAGCTCTGTGAAGAGGAAAATTAATTTTAAAAAATCCAAATAAAAATGTTTAATAAAAAAAAATTGCACGGACTTAGTATATACAAATGGAGTGCTAGTAGCTCATGTCTTTCAGATGTGCCCAGCAAAGCACAGATGGAATGGCATTTATTAATAGCAGCAAAGAGAACATAGAATCATAGAATGATTGGAAGGGACCTTAAACATCATCTAGTTCCACCTCCCCTGCCGTGGGCAGGAACACTCTCCACTGACCAGGGTGCTCAGAGCCCCATCCATCCTGACCTTGAACACCTCCAGGGCTGGAAGTCCACAAGCTTACTGGGCTTGGGGAGGAGAGAAACAGCTGAGGGCTGTTAAGGACTCATCTTTCCGTGGATTGGTGTAAAAACCCTGAGCTTCTAGAGCAGTATTAACTGGATTTCTTTTCCTCCTACGGCTCCTTGCCCACCCCCTCCCCCTCCAAATCAAGCAGACTATTCTGATGGTTGCCATTAGAGCCTATCCAAGAAGTACAAGAACAGGGAGCTCTGGCAGCTGATCTCGATAGTAACAACCAAATGGGTTGTCACAGGGCAGGGATATGGTGGAAAATAAAAATGAGAGAACTTCAGGCAGCCAAGCTTTTCTCACATTGTTTTTGTGGAGCTGCAGCCAAATAAAGACCTATGTTTGAATTTAAAGATGAATACTTACAGGGCAAGTCAAATAGGAAGATGGTTAGTCCATATTAGTGCTTTTGGGGTAAGTTACATTAAAAGCATCCCTGAGTAGTACCACTCCAGACACAACATTCAGGGATGCTCTCTTGGTTTGGATTGTGGCAGTCCCAAATGGCAGATAAAATACAGAACCAAATAATAGGGACTGGGGAGGAATTGATGACAGAAAATAGTGTTACTTTATAGACAAACATTATATAAAAATGTCATAGATGCTTAGAAACTGTAGTTATTGAAGAAAGTCTCGAGGAGTTTAAATGCTGTTCTTTGTAGTATGCAAGTTTATCTTTCAAGGAATGTAGTTATGGCTTAGTGGGTGGGAAGATTTATTTTTTAATAAAAGTAGTGGATACCTTATTACAGGAAAAGCACCTGGTCATAAAAAATAGAAAAACACAGTCAATGCTATTAGTAGCAAAGTTCAATTTCTGTTATCTTCTCTCAAGTGCTTTTTCTAAATCCAACTTATTTCATTCATTAAGAATAATCAAAAGGCCTTTGTCTTCAACTTAACAGTTCAACTTAAGAAATGAAATGTGCCTCCCAAAACACACACACACAGACACACACACACACACACAGATTGTCGTTGTCTTGGTATAAAAACATGATGCATTCAATTGAATTCCTTTTTCTTTGAGTACAATTATTTATATTAAAGATTTTCTTTTCATATCTGCTGCAGAAGAGGTAAATGGGACTACTAGACTGTTCAAAGTATCTGCAAAGCAGATTTTAGGTGTTTTGTTGAAAGTAGTGTCCAAAACTACCTGAATGGTAAGAAAAATGCACACTTTTGCATATACTTTTGAAATATGGATTGTATGGTATGTGCCTCAGCCTGATGTTTTTTAGGTAGGTATAACAAATACTTACTCAAGTGCAGTGTTTAAATGCTATATATTCCTCCCCTTTTTACTGGATTAATATCATTACATAGTGGTAGAGTGCATAAAATAGGTAATCAACTGCTTTATATAATAAATGTTCCTTTTAAATTATAATTTTTTTTTCTAAAACAATTTTGACTGCATTTCAGACAAGACAGCATGTACCTCTAGTTGAAAGGTAGTAATTTTTTTAGAGAAGAGATATGCTTCAATTTAAAAATACGTATCCTTGAAAGCATAAAAATGTTTAGCAGGTAAAGTGTGTTGAGCATTGAAGGAAAACTTACTCCATAATTTAAAATTGTTTAAATGAAGCACTGTGTACTTTTGCAAAGCTTGGGGTTGGTTTTTTTAGTGTTAGGTGTACTCATAATGCATAATCTTCAAAAACTTCCTTCATAAAAATCGACTTCTTCATGTAAGGATAGTCTTTCTATCAGCCTGAATGACCTAGTTAATGTTTCATAGGCCTGTCTCTTCATTTTATTGGCTTTTATTACAAGCTCTTGATCTTTAGTAAAACAGAGTTCATTGTACCTGGGCATGTGTCAAATCTGCAGGTTGCTTAAGTATCCTCTTTCCTACTTTGTATACCTGTTCCCCAAAATATTCTTTTTACTACATTCATTTTTGTTGACCATGGAGTAATCCATATATTAAGTTAAAACGTTGTTTAAAATAAATAAAATCCCTCAGTTAGGCATTTTGATGGTCAAAATTAGCTATTTTGTACATTAAAAAATCCCTTCACAGATTTACCGAGGTTAGTCTCAATATCAGAAATTACCAAGGAAACAATTTGTGCTAAATTGCAGAGAAAGCAGTGCTTGGTAAATGTTCTAGTTTTTAATATTCCATCTCGGAAATGTGAAATGTTTAGGGTATGTGAGATAATTCTGTTTGTCCTTTTTTGATTTCTGTAGGACTTACTGTGCAGAATTTAACTGAACAACTTAATGAAAAATACTTTGTTGTAGCAGATGAGCTTTTATGAATCTAAAATTTAGAAAATTCAAGACTGTGGTTTCCACAGCAACCATGACTTGGCTTCTCTTTAGGGTTTAGAATTACTGGGGTAAATGCTCTTCCTAGTCCACCTGACTTTTCCCAAGTGGATATGGAAGCTGAGATGGGAACTTGGCTCAGGATTTGTGGGTAACTCTTTTGTCTGAATAGGTTTCTATTTCCAATTTGTCCAAGGTATAGTTGTGTGGGAATAATTATTCTATCCTTTCCATCCTTAAAATATTTTTTCAAGTTCTAACCCTTTTCCAACGTTCATTAAAACTTTGCATGGTCTAATATTGTACAGACATTACCTTTCATTTTACTCCTCCTGGGTAAGTATTGCTGTGATTCCTTGGGGGGCAATATGGATAACCTGACACTCTGGTCTCCAGGATGTACCTGCCTATTTGGGAAAACATTCTGAGCCTCAACAATTGTGAGTCAAGCATCTAAATATTCATATCACTTTGTGTTTTTTTCTGAAACTGCTGTAAAGCCATACTGAAAACCCATTTCTGTAGACCTTCTACTAAAAATAGAGGTCACTTCTATTTTAAGATACACATGATAACATTTCAAGTAAAAAACTGTTGCAGGAAAGGACAGAATATGTTACTGAAAAGTATATACGTAAAATGAATGTTCAACTCTGGCTGTAATAACACTATTCATTTCTATCCACTAGAATCTAAAATGAGCCCACTGTTTTCTTCTGTTTTTCCTTCAGATGCAGGAAAGGACAAAGATACATATACAGATGATTCAGAGCATGGGAATTATGATACTCGTACAGATCAGTCATTGCTTATTCAAAACAAGCTCACCAGGCAGAAAACAGAACCTCGAACTAAATCGTCTTTAAAGGTAAGGGACACAGAACTTTATTAAATTATATCAACTTTCTTAAATATTTTTAAAAAGCAGTTTTGAAAGGGATTAAATAAGCTGCAGCTTGCATATTAGGCATCTCATTGTAAGAAATTTATGTGGCTTCCATATCATAATTTGACTGACAGAATCAATGAATGGAATTCTTTGTACTAAAATCAACCAAAATTATATAATATCAAGGATTTTAATGATTTTTATTGACTCATCTAAGAGGCAGTAGCCTTCTTTCAGTAAATTTATATTGCACATGATTTAGGAGATAGGATTCCAAGCATGGAGTGAAATTCATGTTATCTGGGAGGCCCCAGGAAATTTTGAGAGTTTAGAAGAACTACATTCATGTAGCAAATGGTCAGTTGAGAGTGATCTAAAGTACAAGATTCTCCTTCCAAGCAGTATCAAAAGGATATCAAGACACACTGAAAGTGGTGTGTTATCTTGCTTAGTAATTACCTAAACATACTCCTCATCACAATGCATTTTCTCCAGCAGTTCATCCACTAGAATGCCAAAGAATTATGATGGGTTTTCTGTTCAAAACATCTATTTTCTTTTAGTCTCACTCTGGATGGGAGACCCTTAATTCTCCTTTCCATTAAGCATAATTCCTTGTAAGCATATGAAAAATGACCTAACCCCAAGAAATTCTGAATAATTTTCTTCTTCATGTGCTGGAAACAGTGTATTCTGCAGCTCAAGGTTTTTTACCAGTGATTCTCTGATTTTTTGGTATATGCCTGCAGGCATGAATAATCCTGTGTTATAAATCTAGAAATGCTTAAACTGCTGTAAGATTCTGTGCTGGACATACAGTATATTCCTCAGGAGACCATTACAGAGTTTCCTCATCATTTGTGCCTTTGGCACTTTGTGATTTTAGCACTGAATGCATGACTCATGGGAGTCATGCAACTGTTCCAGTGCTCATCACACTCATCATTGCTACAGTGTTCTGGAACACAGGT
Organism: Xenops minutus; assembly: GCA_035221455.1. NCBI lineage: Eukaryota > Metazoa > Chordata > Aves > Passeriformes > Furnariidae > Xenops > Xenops minutus. Next base: position 210,820 of record JAWWEE010000158.1, on the reverse strand, counting down.
AGCAGGTTGATGTGATCTCTGAAACTGATGCTTTTAGAAAAAACTTTTATAATAAGACCTATCTAGTAATTTTTAAATGGGTTCACAGGTAATTGTATTTACAGATCCTAAATCTGTGACATGAAAATGGAGCTTCAGAAATGACATACATGACATATATGACATACGTGTCATATATATAACTCTTCTCAGGTTAAATTTTAATCCATTGCAATGAGAACTTTCTGTGTTCATGGATTTTTTTTTTGTCTGTGCAAGACTAGCTGAATTATGACAAATAATAATGGAAGTTCTTGTTTGATTTTGTTGATTAGGTAGACAAAGCCTTTTATGTTCAATTTGGCCTAAAAGAAGAAAAATGCAGAGTCTGTAGAATTTAGATCATGTTACAGAGCACTCCATAGTTTTAACAACAGGCAAGGCTATTACAAAAACAGTTTACTGACAGATACTGTCCAGTGACTGGGATTTCATTATCCTAAAGCAAAATACTTTTTTGTATTTTCATGTAAAATGTAAAATGCACCTAGGTGAGTTTTTTCCAGGCCCTGCATTCAGGATGGTTATGAAGTTTATAGTCAGCCAGTAAGCTAACTGTCTTTCAAAGTTTAAAGAGGAATCTTGTGTTTGTGTTGTTTAGACAAAAATGCACTATTTATGTCTCAGTCTTCCTATGTTCTGACCTATTGAACCAAGTGGTTCAGAGTCTAAAAACTGTTCTCAGGCCACGTCTGGCTTTTAGCCTTCACAAGTCCTTTTATCACAGCAACTACTCTGAAAGCTTCCTTCTGTATTTATACTGTTTTTCCAAATGCAGTGTCTGAGTTTAACCCAGCTGAGGTTAAACCCAAAATTCAAAACATAGCCCCAGAGCAGCTACTATGAAGAAAATTTAACTCTATGCCAGCCAAAACCAGCACATGAGCCAACCAAGGAGTCTCCTTCTGTATACCATTGGCCTGTTTCTACAGGAAAAGGGCAGGGGGAAATTTAGATTACTCTTTTATTAGAAAAGAGCACTACTGTTTCACCTTTGGGTTATTGTAGAGGCCTTTGTGGCAATTAGTGGAAAAAATCTAAGGGAAACTTCTTCACAAAAGGGATATAACACAAGCAAGAAGAAGGCTTCTAATTCTTTTTGAGACTGCTGAAAGTACAAAAGACTGCAGTGTAGCTTTACAACTGGTAAGGACTCTCACATATCTGAAAAATAAACTAATCTGTCACAATAAAAACTCTCAGCCTGACCAGAGAATGAAAATGAGAAACACTGCATTGGCAAGGAAGACAAGGATGAAAGCATATTCTTCTCTTCTTTTTAATGTTTCTAATTTTGGCTTGTTTTGGAAGAGTCGTTTTATACCTGAGAGACTCAGGGGAAAATTGCTAAGAAAGTTATTTGTAATTAATTCTTGGTGCTATTATTTTCCTCACTGGTGAGCTACTTGAATACTTCAGCAATAATGAACTTCTCTTGCTGATACAATGAAAGCCAATACACATTTTTTTTTTCAGGAATCTTTTAGTGTTTTATATTGCTACAGCTTAAAGCTTTAAAAACATAGATAAGATTGATATGCCAATGTAGTCATCTACTTTTTTCATTTCCTTGATTCTGATTTATAACTGGTAATCTCCTTTAGTGTAGGTTGGTATCATTTCAGAATCCACAGACTTCACACTGAAAAATTGGGAGTTGCTCAGACACATGAAAAAGCTGTCATCATTATCTATCTCTGCTGGAATTTCATCACCAGTGCTCTTGAAATTGCATAGAAAGTGCCACTTCATGTATGTGATTCAGCCAGAGGGTCTCACCCAGAAGAATGAGGACAAGTGGCTGCTGAGGAAAGTGTGAAATGAGTAGTATCTGCTGTTGCAGGGTGTCTTGGGTTAATGACAGTGTGTTCAGGGGCTGCGACCTGCAATGAGGTGAAACCCTCCTTCACTTTCCTTTATTTCCCTCCCCCAAATATTCACAAATTTGGGAGTTACGAGGAGTCTGAATAAAGGAGGAAAAAGAGAACAATTTTACTCAAGAATGGAAAACAAACCAGAACAAAACAAAAACAAGCAACAGCAGAAAAAACATTACCCAGCCAGCCCCCTTCCCCTTGTTTTAAGTGAGGAAAAACCTGGAAGGGTGTTTTGTTTGAAGAAAAGAAGGGTCTGAGATGGCAGCAATGGATCCTGAAGGAGCAAAACCACACGGTGTGACGATGCTGGAGCCAGAGCGGAGCTGGGACCTGGTGATAGAGATCCATGTGGTGAATGGTGCAGTGCATGGTGCAGCTCCCAAAAGTAAATTCCCAGGCTTTCAGCAGGGCTGTGGCCGAGCTGGCAGTGGCACTGGCACCCTTTGGCAGCTCTGGTGGCTGCTGTGGCCAGGGAAGCTGGGTGGCCACTGATCGCAGAAGGCAGCGCTGATGAAGCAGGTTGATCCTTGGGGTAAAAGGCTCCAGTGAGCAAAAGCACAGGTGCCAAGGGGGTTTTTATCCTCTCCCTGCTGAGTTCTTGTGGTGTTTCAGTTCAGGGACCCCTCCCTGCCCTCTATTCTAGCAGGTACCTGTGGTGGGGGACAGTGTCCCCATGGTGCAGCCCCAGTGGGTCAAGGGGCGGTGCCCCCCACGCTTTGAACCATGTGATGGTATGAAAAATTCAACAAAAAAAATCTTTTTCGTTTAACTAAAACTGTAGCACAAGGGAAATGCATGAAATCAGAAGGTTTCTAATTGGAAAGCTGATTTTCGAAGTGTTCTAGTTTCGTAAGGAAAGACAAGCAGGCTTAAACAGACTTTAACACTTGAATTGAAGGCAACATTTGTCCAGAGAAGTGGCAAAATCAGTAGCAGTGAATTCTTTTCTTTACCTATTGCATTACGTGTATAATAGCAAGGTAGAAATATTAGAGAAATTAGGCTTCCATTTTCTTTCATTCACTACATCACTGTTACTCTCTTTGGTCTGATGAATTCTTTTTATCTAAGTAGTGTATTTTGCTATCTGGCAAGGGAAAGAAAGGATTTTTAGAGCAAAGTTCACATGTTATCACTGTGGGCTCAGGAGCTATGAAGGAATGCTTCCTATACAATAACTTAGCTTACTGCCTTTTGCTGGTATACACTGCTATTAGTATTAATATTGCATGCCCAGACTGGCTTTGTGTGGTATGGGATCTGAAGTGTTTTCTCTTTCTCTCTTTAGCAATGTTATGTAACTTGTAAGGAATTTAAAATAAGCTCTTAAATAAGCAATTGGCCAAAAGATACGGAGAATTATATCCAATGAACTGGACATATTGCTAAAATTCATTATAATTCATGCAAAACTCATTATGTTTAGTGTGATTATTAGAGGGATTATAAAGTATAAATGTACTCGTGAAAATCTGAAATGCTTTGTTTGGGTATTTTATTGTATTCTTTTTGATTTTTAATCTATCTATTCCTCTCTCTCCTGCAAATTAAGTACTTAACTTACAGAATTTCATGGTAGTTTTGAAAAAATAATAAACAGAATATTTGGAGTATAAAAATGTTCCTCAATCTTATTTTTTTTATTTCCTGCTCTTTGACAGGAATTATTTTCTGCTTTCATTTTTTCCTGTGTAAGTCCATGACTTTGAGTGCGATGCAGATTTGTGCTATGTGTTGTTATCACTGCTGTGACATACATTATTTTCCTCATATTCATGGTCCTGTTTTGAGTAGAAGTCAGGCATGTGTGCTGAAAGAGCAAGTTTGGCAATAAAAATGTTTTGGTGCATAGTTAAGAGCAGCATGTTGTCAGCTGACAGTAGTGTATTTGAAAGGGGAACAGTAAGGAAAGCCTGAGAGAGAGTAGTCCACAAATGCAGTCTAATAACATGGAAGTAGATAAAGCTTGAAAGGAATGATAACAGATAAAATCATTATCCCAGAACAGAATCACATGGTAAAGTGCAGTGAAAGTTATCTTCATGTTTATGCTTCTAGTGTCATGGCTCTCATCTGCTGTGAGGTTTTGTTCAAAAAGAAAAAAGCTCCGAAAATATTTCAGGCAATGCAGGGAAAGTGGCAAATAATTTTATAATAAAGATGAAAATTTAAAAAAATAAACATGTAAAGAAAAATTTTTAATGATCATGTCAGAATGCTTTTAAGACCTCTCTATTAAACTTAAAGAGCTAATAGAAGAGGTTAAATATTAAAAATAGGAAGCGTGCTGCTTCCTATTCCTATTCCTATTCCTATTCCTATTCCTATTCCTATTCCTATTCCTATTCCTATTCCTATTCCTATTCCTATTCCCATTCCCATTCCCATTCCCATTCCTATTCCTATTCCTTCCTCCATTGCTTCTCCCTCATATGGTAATGTTGAACAGACCTCCTTTCAAAATTTTGTATTTCACCTAAACCTACTCCTTTCCTGAAACCAAATGTATTTTTTCATAATATACACAAAGGTATTTTTCATGCTTACTCTGTAAGTCTGAATAGAAGAAAATGGCAAAAGATGTCTTCTGTGAAGAACCTAAAATAATTGCTAATTCTTTAGTTTACTCCTAAAAAGTTAACCTGCAGTTTTATTAGGAAAGCCAGATATTTCTGGAAGCCTTTCTGTCCGTGCAGAAGAAAGCTGTGCTGCACAGTGCAGTATAGTTGCACAGAAATAAAAGTGCATGGGTAATTATGGCAGCCTATCTTGTTGTCTTTGATGCCCAAGATAGTTTGGATATCTTTACATATGAAAATATGTCCCCAATTTCTTTCGTAGGTCATTATGCTTAGTTATTTGCACAAGAAAAACCCTAACCTAATATACAATTAAAATTATCAACCTATTTTTGGATTAAGTAATTGAAAGGATGATTTTAATAAATCTGTTTCTGGTTTATCCATGCCTTCAGACACAAAAAAATGAGTGCTAACTTAGTCATGTGCTTGGAAGATTTCTCATAAAGCACATCTTAGAATATTCTTAATCAGAGCTTGATTTCTAACTGTAAAAAATGGGTCTAGTACTATTTTAAAATATTTTAGAGCTAATTCCATGTAACTTAAGAAGTCTGTAACTTGTTGATGTCCCAGCTTTAGTTTTTAAACATCCTGAAACAAAGCTAGAATTAATTAGGTAACCCACTTTTGTCCATGGAAATAAGCTCATTGTAGTTAGCATCAGAAATGTATTTATTTCCAGAAAATACTTAGAGGTATGAGGTGAGTCCTAAGCACTGAATGTAGACACTAACCACTGAAATGGTGACATCCTTCAGTGTGAATATTACTGAAGAAGTTAATGCCAACTTCATGGTAACAGTATTAGGGACAATCAGTAATCAAAATAAATGAGGTGGTTTTCAGGAATCAGCCAGTAATTGTTCTATCTAATAGCATCTTATGAAGAACAATAAATTATATTGGAAGAAAGTTTTCTTTTGTGAGAGAGAACCATTCTACTCAGAGTTACAACAGAAAAACTGCTCATGGAGATTTTTTGGTTTGAGATTGTTGCCATGCTGAAGAAGTTCACAGATCCGACTTCACCTCTGTCAAAATTCTGACCCTAGTTCTTCAAATTGTTTCCATGGCTACTTCTGCTTATACATGATTTAATAGCCCTGAATTAGTCTGTTATTATTTCTGAAACATCTCTTAAAACCCGAGACCCAAAGTGATAGAGAAAGCTGCTTTTCTGTGACACACTTCTGACCACCAGTGTGGTTTTGCATTGTGTCATTCTCCCCTTCTTACTTCTCTGTTCCAAGCTGATTTTCCCTGCAAGTGCACAAAATGATAGTATATGTGTGTATACATATTTGTGTGTGTGTCAGTGAATATAAATATATATATATATAGATATAGATCTAAATATAGATATATATCTGATGCTCCATGCCGTGTTTGGGCTCTAAAACTCCAGGGCAACATGTAAACACCACTTTATGGTGGTGCTTGCAAATGTTCCAAGTGTCAGCAGTAGGTCAGTTTTGTTGTTGTTTCCATGAGGAAGCAAATACCTTTCAAAGTCTGCTTACTTGGCTTTCATTCTTCCTCTGCTGCTTTCTGGTTCTACAGCTTTTCCCTGTGTATTGGTCTCTAAAAAATGCTACTGGTGAGGTGGTGCTGTTATGGAGTGGTGATACTGAGACTCAGTGCTTGGATTCAGTACTTCCATTTCCACTGGTAGCACCATTTTTTTTTTTTACTGGTGGATTCTTCCCCTCTTCTCAGTTTCCATGGGAAAAAAACCCCAAGACATTTGAGTAAGTCTCTCTTTGGTATGTTACTTCATTATCACTAAGGGTTTAGTGAAATTATTTTTCTCTAGCACATTTAGTGTCAGGATTCACAAGCTGTCCTAGGGAGGAAATGAATTCTGCTCTAATGTTTACATCATCACCATGAAATCAAATTTTGGGGAGAGAAATTTAGCAAATTGGGAGTGCAAATTGTAAAAGAAGAATCCTGAGGCCCAGCTGTGTGTACCCTTCTATCTTTTAGATCCCAGGCACTAGTCTGTTGGTATATTTACTTTCCTTACATAATTTTACATATCTAAATCCAAAGTACACCACCCACATGGAGGAAAGTTGAACTTCATCCTGTCTGCTGTAGAGGCAAAATAAATATATTGTGGTGTGGGAGCTTCATTCTTGTGTACTGTGTCAGTCGTCACTTATGTAAGTGAATGCTCCTCTTGCTGGTTATGACCGAGAATTGATGTTTTCTATATATTCATATAAATGTGAAGCCTTGCTATATTCTTTTTGCTAAGTGAACAACAGTCCCTGAAGTCAGAAGTTGATCACAGTCTTCACTGCCTGAGCTACACCTGCCTGAGTGTCTCCTTTTCTGGGTACCCTGGGTCAGAGCAGCCTGCTCTGAGCTGACTCCAGTGGGCTCTGTGCCTACTGCCAGACTAGTGCTCGTGTTCTCCTATTGATGTTTTGTTTATAACTCCTGAATGCAAGGCTAGGAGATGAAACTGTTTTTTAGTTATACTCTAAAGCAACTAACGAAGTACATCTGCAGCAAACTACTGACAGATAATGTGAAAATAAATAGTTGTCAGCCTCTGTGTTTATGTGTATAAAATAGGTAGAAATCATACTCATTTTCATTGCCATCTATGGCAAATTTCAGGAAACTGTAAAGGAAATAATAAAATATAATTATTAAAGGTCTTGTTCCCAGCTTTTCATTTAGTATTTATGTGGTAATGAAAATCTTCTATGTGAATGAACAAGTTAGACCATTTCTTTCATGTCAGACATGATTTACTGGATGTTGATAGTTACCAGATGTTGAAATAAACAAATGTGTAAACTAATAATGCAGCATTTCCTGGGGTAAATTAGTACTGAAGTACCTTGACTTTTTTTTCCTGAACAAAAATATCCTTACCACTATACCAAACAGAGTCAGTAATGACATGTGTTTAAGTAGACATCAAGTTGCTCAATCAAATAGGTTGAAGTAAAGAATGACAGGTTGGGATCTCAGTCATCTGTACTATTTCATTCTATAAAGCAATGACAACATAATTTAAGGTTCCTTGAAAGGCTATTCCCCTAGAATAATTAATGCAATACATCCTGCTAATGGTTGTTTCCAAAAATTGGTCAGTGATCAGGTAAGTTGCAAGCTTAAAATGGCAAAGTGAAAATGCACTTAAGGGGTCTCTGTGTATCAAAAAGGTGAATGTTATAAAAGGTTAGCTTTTTGCTTTAACTTCAATGATGTTAAGTGTGGTTGAATATAGAAATCTGAATTTAGCCTACAAAATTGTCAATATTTTATATCAGTATGGTAAAATAGGGTACTATTTGGCACGGCATTGAGGGCGTGGCATGGCAGTTTGGGGGGCAGTTTGTGGGGCAGTTTATGGGGCAGTTTGTAGGGCAGTTTGTAGGGCAGTTTGCAGAGGCAGGGCAAGCAGACAGGGCACAACCAGCTCCCAGCTCTCGTAAGTGAGCTTGTTTTTCTTTTGCAACTTAACTAAAGCCAGTGATGGTTTCCAGAAAAATGAAAGCCGTTGCTGCTGTTAACACAAGGAGTGTGTCTACACAGACAGTACCCTGCAAGAAGGGTGCAGCCCCCCAGACCTCTGGCTGTGCAGGGTGTTTGAGCCTGGCATTGGCACCAGAGCATGGCATGGGAGGCACCTGTGTGTGATATGACGAGGTGAATGATTTACTGTGCCTTGTGGCAGAGCTTAAGGAACAGGTAGAGAGACTAAGGCGTATTAGGGAGAGTGAAAGGGAAATTGGCTGGTGGAGTCAAACCCTTTTGACCCCTAAGGGAGTCCAACTGGAGCTGGCAAAGCCCTGCCCCTCCTGCCATCAGGCAGATGGAGCAGACCAAATGGATTAGGGGGAATGGAAATGGGTCCCTGATTGGAGAGGTAAAAGAACCCTCTCTTGAGCCCCATCACCTCCCTGAGCGCTCTTAAAGAAGAGATACGAGGCTCTGGACCCAGAAAGTCAGGCAGAGGACAGTCAAGATCTGTCTGGAGGGTCTCCTGGTTGGACCCTGTCTACAAGACAGATTACAACAAGAAAAAAGGAAGGGTAGTTGAAGTCAGTGACTCACTTCTGAGGGGAGCTGAGGGCTCTATATGTCACCCAGACCCATCCCACAGGGAGGTCTCCTGCCTTCCCAGGGCCAGGGTGAGGGATATTAGTAGGAGACTTCCTGAGCTAATTCAGCCCTCAGGTTACTATCCACTGTTGGTAGTCCAGGCTGGCAGTGAGGACATTAATGGAAGAAGTGCCAGGATAATTAAAAAAGTTGGTCAGTTCATGGGACAGGAGCACAGGTGATATTTGCCTCAGTTCCTGTGCTATCTGGGATGGATGAGGAGTTAAATAAAGAGAGGAGTAGGAAAGCTCATCTCATCAACAGGTGGCTAAAGGATTGGTGCCACTGTCAAAATTTTGGGTTTTTTGACCATGGGGCAAACTCCATGGTACCTAGTCTCCTCAAATCAGATGGCCTTCATCTTTCTAGGAAGATGAAGAGCCAGAGGAAGAGCAAGAGGACTCTAGCCCATAAGTTGGCGGGGCTGGTCAGGAGGGCTTTAAAGTGGGTTTGAAGGGGGAAGGGATTGAAACTGAGCTCTCCAGGGATCAGCCTAAGGCTGGAAAGCCAGAGTTAAGAACGAAATCAGCAGCCCACCTGAAGTGCATGTACGCTAATGCATGCAATATGGGCAACAAACAAGAGGAGCTGGAAGCCATCGTGCAGCAGGAAAGCTATGACGTAGTTGCCATCACAGAAACCTGGTGGGATGACTTGCATGACTGGAGTGCTGCTGTGGGTGGCTACAAGCTCTTCAGAAAGGACAGGCAGGGTAGGAGAGGTGGAGGGGTGGCTTTATATGCTAGAGAGTCTTTTAACTCTGTTGGACTTGAGGTCAGCAACAGCAAGGTTGAGTGCCTGTGGACCAGAATCAGGGGGAAGGCCAACAAGGCTGATATCCTGGTGGGAGTCTGTTATAGACTGCCCTACCAGGATTGTGAAGGAGATGAATTATTCTACAAGCAGCTTGAAAATGTCTCAAAATTGCCAGCCCTAGTTCTTGTGGGAGACTTTAACCTGCTGGATATCTGCTGGGAGCTCAACACAGCAGAGAAGAGGCAGTCTAGGAATTCCCTAGAGTGTATAGAGGAGAATTTCCTTTATCAGCTGCTAAATGAGCCTACCAGGGGTAAGGCCCTGCTAGAGCTAGTGTTTACAGAGAGGGGCTAGTGGGAAGTATAGTGGTGGGAGGTCACCTGGGGCATAATGATCATGAAATAATAGAATTTTCAATACTCAGAGATGCAAGGAGAGCCATCAATAAAACCCCTACACTGGACTTCTGGAAGGAAATTTTGGCCTGTTCATCAGACTGGTTCAGAACATACCCTGGGAAACAACCCTTGAAAACAAGGGGGTCCAGGAGGGATGGATATGCTTCAAGCAGGAGGTTTTGAGTGCACAGGAACAGGCTGTACCAGTGTGTCAAAAGTCTAGTTGGTGGGGAGGATGACTGGCTTGGATAAACAGGGAGATTCTGAAGGAAATCAGGGATAAAAAGAGAGTTTACCAACTGTGGAAAAGAGAGCTGGTTACTTATGAAGAATTTGGACAGATAGCTAGATCATGCAAAAAAAATAATTAGGGAAACAAGAGTGCAGTTTGAAGTTAATTTGGCCACTTCTGTTAGGGATAACAAAAAGTCCTTCTATAAATACATTAATAACAAAAGGAGGGGCAAGGAAAACCTCCGTTCTCTGTTGGACTTGGAGGGAAACATAGTTAACAGAGATGAGGAGAAGGCTGAGGTACTTAACACCTACTTTGCCTCAGTTTTTACCAATAAGAGAGGTGGCCCCCAGGACAACTGGCCTCTGGAGCTGGTAGACAGAGAGAGGAAGCTGAATAGCCCCCTTGTATTCCAGGAGGAAATAGTTAGTGAACCATCTGGATCCTCACAAGTCCATGGGACCAGATGGGATCCATCCTAGGGTAATGAGGGAGCTGGTGGAAGAGCTTGCCAAGCTGCTCTCCATCATCTTCCAGCAGTCCTGGCTCACTGGGGAGGTCCCATATGATTGGAAGTTGGCAAATGTCACCCCAATCCACAAAAGGGGCTGCAAGGACGACCCTGGCAACTACAGGTGTGTCAGCCTGACCTCAGTGCCTGGCAGGGTTATGGAGCAGATCATCCTGAGTGCAGTCACACAGCACCTGCAGGATGGACAAGGGATCAGACCCAGCCAGCATGGGTTTGGGAGGGGCAGGTCCTGTTTGACCAACCTGATCTCCTTTTATGATCAGGTGACCCACCTGGTGGATGAGGGGAAGGCTGTGGATGTAGCCTATCTAGACTTCAGCAAAGCCTTTGACACTGTGTCCCATAATATACTCCTGGAAAAGCTGGTAGCCCATGGCATGGCCTGTATCAAAAATAGTGTGGCCAGCAGGAGCAGGGAAGTGATCCTTCCCTGTACTCAGTGCTGGTGGGGCCACACCTTGAGTGCTGTGTCCAGGTCTGGTCCCCCCAGTTCAGGAAATATATTGAGGTGCTGGAGAGGGTCCAGAGAAGAGCAACGAGGTTGGTGAAGGGACTTGGGCACAAGTGCTGTGGCGAGAGGCTGAGGGAGCTGGGGTTGTTTAGTCTGGAGAAGAGAAGGCTTAGAGGTGACCTCATCACTCTGTACAGCTCCCTGAAAGGAGGTTATAGCCAGATGGGGGTTGGTCTCTTCTCTCAGGCAGCCAGCAGTAGGACAAGGGGGCACGAGCTTAAGCTCTGCCAGGGGAAATTTAGGTTGGATATTAGAAAGAAATTCTTTAGAGAGAGGGTAATCAGGCATTGGAATGGCCTGCCCAGAAAGGTGGTAGATTCACCATCCCTGGAGGTTTTCAAACTGAGATTGGATGTGGCACTCAGTGTTGTGATCTAGCAAACAGAGTGGGCTTGGATCAAGGGTGGGACTTGATGATGTCGGAGGTATTTTCCAACCCAATCTATTCTATGATTCTATGATATGCATAACAGCATATTAATATATTTTAACATAATATTATTTGATCTACCATGATATTTTATGTTAAGTGTCGTGTCTGACTAATTGTGAAGTTTAGTAAGAAAGTCTTGTATAAGAGAAGGACTGTACATGTTTGGGCAAAGAAGAATAGAGATTGCTTTAAAAATGATTTTTCATTTATATGATATACATCAGAGGCACGGTAAATTTAAGGGGATATTAGAGTCAAATGGTTCCATATTAAAGTAATGATAAAGTTCTACACAACTTAAGAAACTATACATATTTCTTTGTAGAATTATAGCCATGAAGCATCAAATAAAGCCCGTCTGACTTGAATTCAAAACTATAAGCAAGTGGTTCTTCCAGAAGTGAACTGTGGAGATCCTTATTAAAGGTCTTTTGGGTTTTGAAAGATTATATGGATTTGGGGGCAGCTGAGCAACATTATATAAAGCTACTAAATACATAGAAACCTGAGCTGACATTGACTGAACACTGGGAAGGTGGGAGAGGGAAGTACCACCTGTTTCCCAGTATGTGCTCTCTGCTAGGCAGGTTCATCACTGTAGCTTGGATGTGTAAACAAATTAGAGAGAACCTTTCATAGTGGTTTGAATGTGCTTGACATTTAGCTGTTGCACAGCTTAAGCTGCAAATATTTGGACAAGCGAATGGGAATTTGCTTAAAATTTATAAAAGGTAAATGCTTATGGAGATTTTGTCAGCTTTTAAGCCCTTGCTGTTCTGTTAGTCCAGTTGAGAGCTGTCAGTGGTGGAATGAAAGTGAAATGAATGGTTATAATACATATGTTGTACCTATGTGTGGTTCTAGTTAACCTCTGAATTGACCTAGGTAGTGCATATTATTAATTATTTGAAACATTTCCCCCGTATAAGGTAGAAAACAAAGAAAACATACTGCTATGTCATGATACAGTGCATACCAAGTCATTTACTCTTACATAAATCTAAAATTTGCTCCTGTTTTCAGAATGGTTCCAACTCACTCTTCTAGAATATTTGTTTCTGTGTATGGGGTGAAAAAGTGGTAAAAGTTTAATTTACAGAGCAGAACACTAGAGTGAAATAAATGAAATAGTTACAATTTCTGTGAGTTGTGCTATTTAAATTAATTAGGGAGAGATAGAGCCAGTGAACCAGCTGTTCCCTCTTTGTAAAAAAGCCATTGCTCATTAATTAGAATCTGAACAAAAGTTTATTTAAAAATCCCTCCATGTTGGCTAAATCCAAGGAAATTCATCTTGTACATTTGAATGGAAATGTAAACTCTTTTTATTCTTTAACTTTACCAAATATTTGCATTGTTCTTCCACCTTTTCTTTGCTTGAGCCAAAATTCCTTTTTCTAGGTTAAATTGATCAATGTATTTTGCCTTGTGTAAAGTGTAGACTTCAGTTGAATGGTAATGTTAGCATTTTGAATTTTACACTTTCAGACTTCAAAGCAGTGTGTCATGTTATTTGCTATAATAATCACCCTCTCTGAGGCAACGAAAAATTTTTGACAAATAATAAATAATTTTGACAATAATAAAGAAAACTAAGGAAGTGCAGCAGATCTGTAGTGGCAGAGCCTCAGGTAATAGTTTACTCTGGTGCAAACCTGGTTATGCATTATGAGCAAGTTTAATGTTGAGTGAAGCAGCACTTCTCAGCCTCACATTTGAAGTTCTTGTACTTATAGACTCTGAAAGAACAAGCTTAAGTTAAATTGTTGAGCTTACAATTTGAACTGTATTGCAATACTCTAAAAGGAATTTTTGAAATCAAGTAAATTTTCATATATGTGTAAATGTAAGAAAGCTAATCAGGTGAATGCCATTTCAGAAAATCTAGACAACTAAGAAGGTGGAGAGGATGAAGAGGATTAGAGAATGTTGATTAGTCCTTTTTATATGTATTTTTCATGTGAAACAGGAAATCTTAAACAGAATAGAGGAGAGTAAGGGCTTTGCACAAAATATTTCTTCCAATGCTTTTCTCCTTTTCTGATCCTTTTCTCTGTCGAACAAAAGGTGAAAGAATGAATCAGAGATTTATTGGTCCAAGCCAGCAGATAAATAATAAACAGTCTGTGCCTGAATGCCCACTGTACGAACAGCTGATTCACTGTGCTAGGCCAATATACCCTGACTCATATGTTTAATTGAAATTTCTGCTCCCTGTTCTTGCTACACGTTGTGGAGCTCCTTCAGATCAACTGAAAACCCCCAACTAAATCACCAGATAAATTCTTTTACTGGCACAGGTGTTTGTGCTAATATAGGTGGACAACACTGTTTGAAAATTGCACTGAAGTGAAGCTGATGGTGCCAGTAGCATAAATGTTGAATCAGTCCTAAAATTATTTTAGTGTAGATCAGGTTCACTGCAGGAATGTGCTATATGGCTTCACTATTGCACTTCTCAACTTGTGGGGGTAGTACTCTGAAAGTGGTCTGAGAGAAACAGATGGAAAGTTTCTTTCTCCTATAATCACTGATCATTATTTCTTAAACATTGCCCCCAAGTAGTTCTATTTGGTGCTGATGAGTCTGAGGTCATATTTGGATACAGTTGTTAATCTGAGAAATAAAACATTTCTCTAAGACTGAAGAAAACCAGATGTTTCTGAAATGAGGAAAGAAAAGCTAGAAATAATAATCCAAGAAACGGTAAAAGTGAATTACAAAATGATAGAAGTCATTTGCAGAATGTCTGTACAGAAATCGCAGGAGCAGAAAATGTATAAGAGAAGTTCCAGATCTTCCCTTTGGGGGAATTTGGTCCAGGCTCTTTGTGTTTGATTTTGCTTGCTTCATGAACCATAAAAGCAGCTCTGGTCTGATTTTGTAAAGTACTTGTGCAGGCATCTTTCAGTTTTGAAGAGTAGGTTCATTGCTTATGTCTTGAACCTGAAAAAAGGTTGCATTTAAAAACTTCCATATTCAAATTTATGTTTTTGAACCTTTAATCTACTAGCTCATCTTCAAACCTCTGCATGTTATATCTTCAGATCATTACACCTATGACATAAAAAGGTTTTGCTGCCATTCCCATTCAGAACTCTTAGAAGGAGTGATAGACCCAATATTCAGTGTGCTATCAGTTTTGTTTGGCAATCTTTGCTACCTTAACTGGGACCTCAGATGCTGTTTACCTGAATATCAAGAAAGATTTGTTGAGGTGCTGGAGTGTGTGCAAAGAGGGATCCAGAGCACAAGTCTTATGAGGAATGGCTGAGGAAGCTGGGGGTGTTTAGTTTGGAGAAGAGGAGGCTCAGGGGAATGTTACTGCTTTCTACAACTATGCAAAAGGAGGTTGTAGCCACGTGGGGGTCAGCCTCTTCTCCCAAGTATCACAAGATGAAACGTCCTCAAGTGACACCAGGGGATGTTTAAGTTGGATATTAGGAATAATGTCTTCACTGAGTGGGTTGTCAAGCATTGGAATCGGCTGCCTGGTGAAGTGGAGGGAGTCACCATGCCTGGAGATATCTGTGAGAGATGTGTAGATATGGCACTTGGGGACTTGGTTTAGTGATGGAATGGCACTGCTGGGTTAATGGTTGGACTCAGTGATCTTAAAGGATCATCAACTGAAGCTTAATGTACTTAAATAATGTTCCCACGTGTATAATGATTCACTCCTTTGTAACAGTAGATGGTCTGAGAAAGACTGTTCCTTGGTTTTTATTTTGGGAGTTAAAAAAGCAAAGAGAGAGGACAAATCTTGTTAGAGCACTTTTGGTTTTGCAGACTGAGGAGTTCTCAGAAGCACTAAATGTGTAGAAAGCTGGCAGTGAGGGATGTGGGTGTAAGCAAAATGTTTCACATGGAAACAAGTGAGCTGGTATCCAGTATTTATGCTGCTGATATCATGCACTAACATATGGTTCTGTTTATCAATAGTGAGTATAACTATTGGATATAACTCTGAATATTATAAATTTCATATCCAAATAATCCAAATAGGATTAATTTCTAAGACCAGCATCCCATTGTTTAGAAGATGCAGCATTCATAGGCATCTGGTCCCACATATATAAATATATATGGGTGTAATGTATCCTACTTGAAACTAGCATACTTTTTCTGGACAGTTTGTGCTTAAATGAATGCTGCATTCTCCAGAAGATGATGATAGTTTCTGAGTTTACCTTTTCAGATTTCAAAGTCTTCAGGACCTGGGGGTGCTGGTCAACAGCTGACTGAACTCGAGCCAGCAGTATGCCCAGGTGGCCAAGAGGGCCAGTGGCATCCTGATCTGTACCAGGAACAGTGTGGCCAGCAGGGCTGTGATTATCCCTCTGTGCTTGGTGCTGCTGAGGCAACAAGTGACAGAAAAAGAGGAAATGGCCTCAAGCTGCACGAGGGGAGGTTCAGGCTGGACATTGGGAAGAATTTTTTCACTGAAAGGATGGTTAAGCATTGGGAAGAGCTGCCCAGGGAGGCGATGGAGTCACCATCTCTGTAAGTGTTCAAGCAATAACTGGACATGATATTTATTGTAGTTGTCATGGTCATGTTTGGTTAAAGGTCCAGTGATCCTTTCTTTCCAACCTGATGATTTTCTGATTCTGTAGTCTGACAGCAGTTGATAGAGTCTCTGTCTGTTCTGAATCATGCAAAGCACAGAATGCAAAAATAGCTTGCATTAGCAGCAACATGTAAATCAGGGTTTTCTGTATCAAGGTCAGACAATCCCTTGTGTTTGCAAGCATGGTAGGAAGGGACTAGTCAAGGTTTAAATGTTGCCAACATGGCATTGAGAAAGCACTTTGGCTAGACTATCCATGGAAACATTCCAATCAATAGCATTTCTTTTTTAAATTTTTTGGATTTGTTTCTCTCTTGAAGAAAATACAAGTGTGTTTGTACTCTAAAATTTGCCCAGGTACAGAACAGAGAAATTTACCTTAATCTACGTGCCTTTAATTTTTTTTTTTAATTCGCCTTGAGGGAAGAATTAACAGATATTCATATCAATACACATAATTCAATAATTTTAAGGTTTTTGCACAGCTGAAAGAAGTAACTACAATATAGGTTTTGTGAGGCTATTTTGTTTTGTTCTGTTCTAATTAATTTTGTAAATCCTGAGCAACTGATGAATATAAAATTTTTATTCTTCTGACTTTTTTACATATTCATCCTACAGATATGTGGACATTTCCACAGTTTAGAAAATGCTGTGTTAAATGCAGTTCATGATTGGGCTCTTCATATTTTTAAATGCCATATTCAGTGTACTTTTATTATATCTTCTCTAGAGTGATGCCATGGCGTCATCAGGACTCTTCTTCAAAGACGGCAAAAAGCGCATTGATTACATCTTGGTCTACAAGAAATCGAGTCCACAGGTAGAAAAAAGAAGCACATTTGAGAAGAATTTGAGAGCAGAAGGGCTGATGTTAGAACGGGAGGTGAGTCTTGTAGCTTATGTGGCATAAAAGATCCTTTAGAATACTGTCATACTTTACTGAACTAGTAAAAGATGCCTGACAATGTTAGAAGTCTTTCCAGTCAGGCTGTTCCCACCATCTGTTTAAGTGTGTTAAATTAATAAGAGGAATTTTTGGATAGTGTGTGTTTAAAATTATTTGGGGATACATGCTTGTGCACAGAGCTGTACCATTCCAGTTTCTAATGCTTGCAAAACAGAAGAAGCTTCAGTCACCTGTGTTATTGCTTTAATATGTAACCTCTATGTCTTTCAGCAGAATGCATGATGCTAAATGTCTCACTGTTTTTCAAGGAATTAAGGTTGTCACTATCTAGTTAACCCGTGCTAGTAATAGAAGTATCAATATAAAAAAGAAGGAAAACAGAGTCAGGAGAACAGCCTTGTGTTTTTGCTGTTTCAAGAATTCCCCACAAAACAGGTGTGTTTGTAGTTTATCCTGAAGTAAGCTCCTGTTCTTCATGTGTCATTCATCCTGATTTATTCAGGTCAATAGAATGTTCCATGTTTAAGCAATGAGCTTACAGTATAATATATGAATATTCATAGATAACTAACCTGACTAAAATCTGATTTTCAGGCTTTTAAATATTGGTACAGTCTAGTAGGAAAAATACCTAGTTTTGTTCCACTTTCAATAAATAATAAAATCTCAGCTGTTGTCAATTCAGAATTATTGACACTTCAGAAAAAAAAAGAAGTAATCATTCTAGATATCAAAAGTTTTAAATTATCTTCCACTAGTATTTTTTTATCCCCATCTTTTGAGAAAAGTAAAATGCTTGAGGTGGTACCATTGAACTGTGATATGACTTTATGGAGCTGGTAGGTAGAATTGGGAACGTTTTTAAGTTTTATTAACCTATAACTACATTTTCTTTTACCTTTACTTACCAAACCTTGCAAACTCAAGTTTTTGGAGGCTTTAATCAGAGTCAACACAAATATCAAAATATCTACTTATAAAATCTCAAGCAAATACACCTGGGAGAAGGGTGTGGAACTGAACTGTTCATAAGAGAAGACAAATACAGAAACCTGCAAGGCTGAAACTCTTGTTTTATGTACAAATAAATTAGTGATGAAAAAACATTTGTGTAGAGTATGGCTTGTAATTTAAATAAAAAAAACCAACCTCAATTCCCACAGAGATCACATTTAAAAGTTCCCAGCAGATATCACAGTTACTTAACCATTCCCTGGAGATACCATTTCGGCAGAATGCAACCTGGAGCTTCCTCTCAGCTCTTCTCAATGTCTCTAGCAACTGAGCATTCTTCTCACATGGGGGACACACAGAATAGTCTTCAGACTGCTTATCTGAGATGATTTTGTGGAGATTTAAAATTAATTCATTTATTCCATTTAAAAAAAGTGCTGCATAAAATCTTTCTCTACTTTACTTGTGTTCATGAGCAAGGATCTTGCCTACAGATTCCTTTTGTCATACTAATCTGTGCATACCACAGAGTTTGTAAAGGAAAAAAGTTACCCATTTTCCTTTGTCTAGCTGAGAGTACTGACTGTGTTTTCAGACTTGCATGCCAGCCTCAGCCCTAAAATCCGAATTTGACCCTGAAGAATTCATCTGGAAAAGTAGTTGCCATAAAGGATTAAATTATTAATATGCATTTGTTTGTTCCTGCTCTTTACAGCCGGCTGTTACAAACAGTGATATCATGTTTGTTAAAATTCACTGTCCTTGGGAGACATTGTGCAAATACGCAGAAAGAATGAACATCAGGATGCCTTTCAGGTATTGTGGAAACTATTTGAAGAAACCTATAATTTAGTGCTTAATATTAAAAGTCATTACTTACTTAAGTCTAAAATGCAATCTTTACTTCTCTGTAGCCAGCCATGCTCATATTTGATTTAGCAATGAGAAGAGAGGAGAAACAAATAATAAGTCCTGTTCTTGCCACATTTTTACACAGTACTCTGGGGTATTTGTTTTCAGATTTACCTTCTAAGTCGAATTGAGCATATGTCTTTAGAAAACACCTCTAGTAGTTCACACATTGGTTTGGATGTCCTTGGCAGAGTTTCAGGTGTTCTTCATGTGAGCTCATACTTTCTCCCTGATTTTTTTCTGAAGCCTTATCCAAAGGCAAGTAAAATGACAGAAATAGCTAGGGTCTTCCATGTCTCCAGTATAACACATATTATCACAATTTTAATAAAATGAGGTCCGGTAGCTTTCCTTAAGCAGAATAATGAACTGAACTGAGTTCCTTGCCTGTGCTAAACAAGTTCTATCCTATGTTTTAGCAGTCAATGTTTGTTATTTATTTGTAGGACAGGTTAATATCTCCTGCACTAATGCAGATGTTTATAAAGGAGAAAACATACCCTCTCAAGTTTTTGTTAATAATGCTCTTAGAGAGAGAGAGAGAGGAGAGGATATAGTGTGCTGTAAACCTCCTAAGGAGTTAAAGTGGTAACTGGATGCCAAAGCTGTGTGACTCACGGGAGATACCCTTACAGCACTCCTCAGAGTTTCCTGCTCTGGCAGTGTGGCTCTCTTGCACTGGTCCTAAGCCAGAAACACTCACTGGGAAGCATCCTTTGCTCAAAATTTACTTCACATACCCAGTTCTGTAGTGAGTTTTCATGTCATCCCATTAAGCCTTCAAACACTTTTCCATAAAAAAGTGTTTTCTGTAGCAGTCATCTTCCATATGGGTAAGGATATTATTATAGTGCTATTTGAGCTTCTCTAATTTGAATAATACTTGTCAATATATTAAATATGGAAGTGTTTGCGTATGTGTGTGTGCACACATAAATAATCTAAATTCCAATTTAAAAATAATTCCTTCTCACTTTTGATACATGAAATCACAAAATGAAGTTGGAATTTAGCAATAGTTTGAATTCTTCATAGTTTTAGTTACTTCACAGATCAATAGTGCTCTTCAGAAAAAAAGGCTGACTTTTGCAGTGCTGCTTTATTTGGGAAGCATTCTAGGTCATGTTTCTTTGTTATATTATTAACTGACATGTAAATATGTTCTCTTTATTATTTTCCCTGAAGTGTCTGATCTATGTTTCTTTCTTGTGGGCTTTAGCTTCTTTTTATCCCATTCAGTTCAGTACTCCAAAAGTATATAAAATGCTAAACTTTGCATTTTCACCTTGTTGGGAGTTACACTGTGGAATGAAATATATTTATTTGGTAAGAAATTTTTCCACCACTACCTCTGTAGTAAAACTGTGAGAAATAGTAAATTGGTCAACAGTTCTTTGTTTTTAAGAGGATTTTAATAGGAATTTAAATGAAATTGCCATCTAAAACTTGTGTGAATATTCTAAACAGTCTATTTCTTGAATTTTCATACTTTAAAAAAAAAAGGTTCTATTGTGAACACAAACTGGATGTAGCAGAATAGAACAAGGGTGTCTTGCTTTGCCAGCAGCCTGTCTGAAGTGTCCTCTCCAGGAGATGAGCAGTGTTCCATGATGCCTTCTCTCTTTCCAGAAGAGTTTGTGATTTAGAGGCTTGCTGAGGCAGAGTTCATGTCTTCATCTATTTGCCCCAATGGCTTTTCATGGGTGCAAAAATAGCAATTTACACTCCCATAACAACATCACACATTTTATAATTTTATTACGTGCTGCCAAAACCACTTTTGTTTGTTTTGAGTCCTGAGCTTCCTTGTTTAAAGCAAACCTTTCCTAACTGGATGGCATATGTTGTTTTCCTGAGGTGGACAGAGGAACCTCAAATAATACAATTCTCACACAATTACAGTGAACTGGAGTAGCTTCCTCCCAAAAAGTTTTAGGTTGTCTTAGATAGTTTTAAGTGGGACTGAGAGGAGAAGGGATTTGGACTTGGTGACCCTTGTGAGTCCCTTCCTACTTGAGATATCCTTTGGTTCTAAAAAGCAGATTATTTCTCTTAGCCTTTATCTGTTTTATCAGGGGCTTCTGACTGTCCAGTTTTAATGTGTAGTTAAAAACTGCAGCATTTTAATGCTGCCAGCCCTTGTTCCCTTGCACAGTGATGCAAAATTTTGGATTTTGGTTATGGTCACTAAAATACCCCATATGTTGGTATCATATATGAATAACAATGAAGAATTAAAGTCATACTTTTTAGGTTCATTTTGCTCAGTCCAGGAATCTAAACAAAATCAACAGAATTATTACACAGTTTTTTTTTCTCTCTATTTCTGGAAAGTAAAAATACTCTTTTCTGACTCAAGGTACTGCCCAGCATTCAAGAACTATATTAGCATGGCATTATACCAAAATATGTTAGCAGATATATAGTATACATCATATATATAATATAGATGGAATCTCAGTGTTTCAATTACAAAAAGAATTTTTTTCTATCATTTCAAAAGGCAGTTTGTCATAATCACAGTTGTCTTGTATATAAGGCTGACTTTTGGAACACTGCTTTATTTGGAAGTGTATGTATATGGTTTCAAACAGGATTTATGCAAGCTGCAAGGTGAGATCATGACTGAATTACAACTTTTTTAACAACCTATAGGTTTTTTTGTTAAGTATATGGCCTGTCAGTAGAAATGAAGCTATTACATATTTCCAGAACTCAGACAAAAGTTTATTTTTATTTGTGTCTACAAATATCTCATGAAACATAATTATTATTATGTGTAATGCGTAAATTATTTGTATCTAATGTAGCTGGACTCCATCTGTGCTAAAGGCAGCTAAAGGGAATTAAGGAAGGGTTTTATTAAAAAATGTCTGAAGATCCTTTAATAATTCTTCATTGTTTCATTTGCAATTCTGCCTGGCAGTGCCAA
Organism: Xenops minutus; assembly: GCA_035221455.1. Classification (NCBI taxonomy): domain Eukaryota; kingdom Metazoa; phylum Chordata; class Aves; order Passeriformes; family Furnariidae; genus Xenops; species Xenops minutus. The sequence goes on along the minus strand of JAWWEE010000158.1, from coordinate 189,054 downwards.
GTGTCAGGTTGCCAGCAGCCTGCAGCTGGGTGGATATACAATTTTCCAATGACCACGTATTTTCCAGGCAACACATCTTTATCACTTTTTTTAATGTATTAATTTCAGTGTTTTTCAAGGTAAGTCATGGACAGGATTCAATCTCAAATACTGTCCAGATGGGCAGTTGCAGGTCTTGTGAACTCCTGAGGAATTTGCAAGATCGAAGCCTTAGTGTGGCTGAAATGTGACATGAAATGATTGGAGGAGACCAGAAAAAAAGCCTGAAAACCTGAAACTAAATGTGCAAAATGTTACAGTGCAGCAAATACATCTCTCTTTGGTTTTAAAATATCTGTTCTCAGAAGACTTGACTGGGAATTTCTGGTCCTGTTTCTCTAAGTGTCTCTAAGCAGTGAAGGGTGGAGAAAAAACTGAAAAATAATGTGAAGCTACCTCATTTTAATGATTTTCTCTATTACAGTTGCATTTTTAAAGTGATTTCACCTTTCTGTCTATGAAAATGCATGTTTTACGTTGTCCAGCATTCTTCTGTAGTGTATATGTCCTTTTCAACTGTATCCTACTTGATTAATCTCAGCTGATTTTTGCTGTTCTTTCAGGAAAAAATGTTATTACACTGACTGGAGGAGCAAAACCATGGGCAGGTTGGTGGGTGATGTGTAGCTTCTAATTTTGTCAGTCACCCTTGTAAAGAAAATCCATTCGCAGTTGTAAATTTATCCCTGAAACTTGGAAAATTTGATTATTTTCCTGAAAATTCAAAATATGTCAGCCCAAAGTGTTAAAATATTCGTCTATAACAAGGTGCAGTGCTTTAAAGCTTTGCCAGTTATATTTTTAGAAATGTAAAAATGTTAATACAGGGGGAAAAAGAGGGCCTTATTCACCTTTAAGGTTTAATCCTGGAGCTATCTCTGCTGGTACCAAGGCATACTTCTTTAGTGGGAAGGATGCTTTTGAGTGTGTGTCTCAGATTCTGGCAGTCAGCTGTTTCCTTAGACATGCAAATGTATTTTCTGTCCTGTGTGTCCTGGGGATCAGGAACAGATCAATGCCACACACCAAAGGCTGCTTTGAATTTGGATCTGATGGCTGACTGAATAACTTGCAAAAGTCACCTGTATCTGGTGGTGCTTCTGTGAGCCAGGAGAAGGGGACCAGAGGCTGCAGGGATGGGTGAAAGGAGCCTGGGGGTGCTGAGGAGTGAGAACGGGGTGGGGTTGTGAGCTGGAATCACTCCCCATTGCTCCAGTCAGACATAATGATGTCTTGTAAATCATAATCACCAATGCAAAAGATACATGAAGGTATTTTACACGAGGGAAATCTCCTGAAAGAGTTCCCTGTCATGGGTTTTCTGGAGATGGATCTTGAGATGAGATTATATTTGATTTAGGTTCTCTGTTGTTACTTCAGATGATGAAGAGCTCTCATTATTTCTCTGGAACAATTTAAATACTCTCATGATAACAGTTTGCAAGATGATCTGCTAACAGAAACAGACAAAACACTGTTGAATGGTAAAGGGAGCAAACTGAAACACAGAAGCAGATAAAATTTATTGAAATAAACCGACCTATAATATAAATTTACAACTGCATTTTTTCCTCTTCCCAGTCATTCGCATGCTTGCTCCATTTCAGCGTGCATTAGGAACAATGTAAGTGATACGCTTTTAGTGCAAAGGCAAAATCAACAAGCTTTACTTCAAAATTGTCTCATTTCATCTGTAATCCATCTGGTGAGTCCTGGATATGAAATAAATCTATTTTCCTTATTTAGGAGGACAGATGTCTGAAACATGCAACTGAAGTTGCACAGTACTCGTGAATCAAGTAATAAGCAATTTTCATGCCAGATTGATTTTTCGTTTGAGACAAATGCTTTTACCTATGACCTCCTTTGTGATAATTTGGGGATGAATATTTTTTCTGAATATTTTTTCTGGCACTTTTTGCAGTGCACAAAGGAATAATGTGGAAAAAAAAGAAAGCTACATTGAAAAATGAAAGCTAACTCTAAAATTGCTGACACCCATTTCATCATTTTAACTTCTACAGCTCTCATTGTTTGCTTGCATCTTACAACTTTTCAAACTCAGCTGCTTGTCTGTCATTTATTAAATCGCTTGTTAATATTTCTAAGTTATGAAATAGCGTTTATAAGAGCTACAGTGAAGAACTTTATTAAAATCCTTGCATATCAAAGGGAAAATTCTAAGGCCATAGAGTTTTTCTGATTTAAGAATATGAAGTAACACCAGTATATTAGACCCTGCTGTGACGTGTACATTTCTCTGACTTTATTGCTGTGGTTATATGACAGATGTACATATCTATAAATGTGCTTTGAATAGTCAGTAAAAGATTGATAGGCGCACGAATGAAGGACAGAAGATAAATGTAATGCTTGCTATTTTTATGTGATATCTATATAGTATCTATTTCTTTATTTTTATACCCTTAAAGAAATTCTTAACGTTGTACATATGAAGCGTGATTTCTGTTCATAGCATCACACTATAGAAATCTCTCACATTTATTGAGAGCAATATTTGAAAAGCCTTCAAAAAATCTTCCCAAAGAAAAGGAATATGCAGGTAAACAGTGTAGATATCAAAAAATTGTCTGAACTCTCAGATTTAAGATGAAATAGACTGATAAATCAATATTGAATCTGACATACTGGACATACTTATTTCATGCTGGTAAAGAATGACACCAAGGAAAAGAAAATGAAAAGATAGTTTTCTTAGTATGCAGATTCCCTCTGCCCACTGAAATGTTAAAATCACTTAATATTTATAAGGACAGAGAACTAAAAATTACTTTGTTTAGCAACTGACCTGCAGCAAGTTTGATTTGCAAAAGGACTTCTAAAATTTTACGGATTTCAGTTTGCACACTGAAGTGAAATTGCTGATATAATTCCATTGAACAAACATAGTATCATTTTTGCCTTTCATTTTTCGTCTTTAATTGAAAGCTCCATAAAAATTCAGTTTCTTCTTGAACAGTAAAATAACATAAGTCAAGAAATGTGTCTTTTTTGTTGGATTATTTTTATACATGGTGATGTTCTTTTCAGTTGCAATATTCTATGCTATCTGAAGTCACTAAGTTCTTCAATGATTAACCATAAATGATGTCATGAAAAGTCAGTAACACCTTAGATAAGAAACTTTTTTGTCTCAGAAGAGAAACTGCAAATGTAATGTGGACATAAGTATTAATTTATTCCCGTGCTGTCTTTTCATGTTAAAAGGAGCAGACATGGATTTTAAAGAAGAATTAATTTCTTTAAGATATTTATCTACCTTTTTTTTTTTTTTTTTTTAGATTTTTGTATGAGAGAAATGAGCAGGACTTTTCACATGACCAATTTTAAAATAATTTCATCCTCAAAAAATCTGAAATCAGATACATTGCTTTTCTCTTTTTCCTGATGCATCTGCATGTTTTTCTCATTAAAGAAAAGTCTGGATTTTGACTAAAAAAATCAGAATATGTACAACAGAAAAAAAAAAGAAGAAAATAAAGGGAAACTGTACTTAAATACACTGTGTACCAACAGAACTTCCACTGGAGCTAATAATCAACTCATGCACTAAGCTATTATTAAATAGACACTTAAGGGATGCTCCTGCCTGGGAACTGTGTTCTGTGTTTCAGCTTCATGAACATATTGTGTTCTGTGGCTCATAATGGTTAGAGTCAAACACAAGTGGTGGCCCTCAAGTGATCAATTACATGCAGAGTGTGCACAAGTACCTTGCAATATATAGGAAGAAGGAAATTTTTGATAATTTTAAATGTAACTGTCAAATCCTGTCCCACATTTGGCTGAGATTTCTGTCTGACACTGTGTCAAATAGGGGTAGAATATTTTTGCTGCTGTTGACAGTAAGAGGTGCATCTTCACAAGGGTTACTTTGCTGCCTGAGAGCAATTTACTGTGTCATCACTTATTACTCTTTTTTATGAACATTATGAAATATTACTGACTTTTTATTATGGACATTATGAAATGGGTAACTGTGCTTCTGCTTAGCACAGGCGATGAAGTATTCATCTCAGAGAAAAAGAAAATTGTTACTAAATGTTACACTTTTTGTGGATATGAGATATATGTGCTTTATCTGTCATGCATACATGTTCATTGAGTACAGCCCAAATCCCACTGAGAAAAATACTGCTTAGGGAATGTTTTTCCTCACATTTAGACTTTGCCTGAATCTCTGATATGCTTATAGTGTCACAATGTAGCACTTGTTTAATTTGAGATCTGCTCCTTAAATATCCATATTGCATTGCAGTTGAGTGTGAAAAAGGTGAAGGTCAGCAAGGGGTGCAAAATTCAAGGGATAAATAACTCTGAGCTTTTGCTTGAAAATTTGCTGCACTTCACTTTATTCACCCCTGAATGAACAATGTCCTGAGATGCTATTTAGGCAAGATGCCAGTAGGAAAAAGAAGTATTTAGGTTGCCAGTATTTGATCTAATTGAGGATACAACGTTGATGTTCTGTTTGTGTTCTGTAGTGTTAATTTTAAGAAATCTGGAGGAAGCCATATCTAGGGGGTTTTTGCCATTTCAGAGTAACATATCCTTTACTTTATTTGATGTTTAGGTACACTGTTTCATAAGGCAGTATGAGCTCTTAGATTTTTAACAACATTTTGCAGTCAGAAAACCAAAATCTGATCCTTCGCGCTCTCATATTTACTTCGACATTTATGAATTTTAGTGGCTGAGTTGCCAGGCAAGAGAGGAGTTCCCTTTGAGAAAGTAAGTAGATATGTTCTTGAGCAAAGCATAAGCATCCCCCATTCTGCCAGTCCCATCTCAAACCATAATCCCACTGATTTTAGGATGAGTTGTCCACAAGTGAAGCGTTCATTTTGCTTTTTATCTCCTTATTCTCTTTTCGTTACTGACTGTGGAAATGTCCTGATGTCCTTTCATTTCTAGTATGATGTCCCTAATTATACAGTGCTGGAGATAGAAATATCGAGTTGCTGAGAGGGTGTAAATCTGATTTCTTGCTGTCTCAGTTTGCAGAGGAACATGAGAGAGCTGAAAAGTTGGTTGCCCAGAAATCCAATGAAGCTTGATAAGGAGGCCCTGCCTGATCTGGAGGAAACAGATTGCTACACAGCCCCCTTCAGCCGGGCACGCATCCACCAGTAAGCGCTGCAGGGATTTGCTGTTTTCTCCTTTCTCCTGAGAAATTGTCATAGAGCTGCCTGCTAACACATGGGCACTGGCAAATACCTAGTATCATATTTGGTAGTTTGAGGGGTTTCCTCTTAAAGCCAGAATCTACTCTGTGTTACTTGTCATTCCATAGGCACTCGGTAGCTTAGGCAGAAATTTGATAGAAAAATTAATGCCGCCTTTTTGGTTTAGAAGTTTTTTAATTTTTATCTCCATTACATTACAAAATGCAAATAGTCAAGTTTGCTTTGCTTAATTATGTATTTTTACTTAGGCAAAACTGAGACAGCTGTTGATATTGAGAACACCAGGGATGATTTTTTTCTTTCTTATCAGATCTGCATTTTAAAAGATCTCTTGCCTCTGAAAATATAAATATATACACAGCAATATGAACTGTACGTATTCGAATCAGTATGTTGACAATCATGTAGTTAAACTGTGCCATAAATTTTTTCAGTACCCAGAAAGCGAGATTTTAAAATTCTGGCTGGTTCTTCATTTTAAAATTATTTTGCAATAATTGTTTTAGAAGGGAAAAGTTAATTTAAAGTAGAAATCTGACTTAGGCTAAACGGGATTTTTTTATGCTTTGTAAAGAAGGTAAATGCTAGTGGATTGACTTTACCTCAGAAAGACAGAGTAATTGCATGATAGTCTCTCTCTTATCTTTTTTTTTTAGTAATTGCCTGTATTGCAACGGGTCAATTCCCTGGTTTTGATGGTTTTTTTCTCAACCAGCTCAGCCAATGTAATCAACTGTAATAGTGCCACTTTTGGCACAGCTGGGCAGGCAAAAGCTCCTGCCTGTCAGATTTCTGGCGTCCAGAATGGAGCCATCTGGGCAAGGATGCTTTATTTAGGTCCATCCTAGTATCCTGTAAGGGCAAATAAATGGTTCTGGAGCTGCTACTCAAGTCTCCAGTGCAGGGATATTTATTCTTTTTGAATTAGTAGTTTTCGTGGTTCCATGACACAGGCGTCTGTCACCTCATAAGTTATTTGAATGCAAGGCCACCACTGCTACTGAAGATCTTTATTTAATTAACTATATCCAGAAGGGAAATTATCTTGATAGCAAGATATTTTAAAATATAGTTTTAGTTCTGTTTTCCAAAAAAAAATCTATCATAAGGATAACTTTATTGGACCCGCTCTAGGGATGTAAAATCTTGTCTTGTGCAGTAACCAAGGAAAGTGAAGATCCAATAAATCATTGTAAGAATGAAACATTTGAGCAGCTATGTTTCAACACATGTGCATTGTTTTGAATATTAAAAGACATTAATTATTTCAATAGTTTTACGATAAACAACAAAGACAGCTTCTTCAGCAATTCCACAAGAAGTAGAATCGTGCATCACGTGCTACAGAGAACTAAGTATGAAGATGGAAAATCCAAAATGGGTGAGAATGCTGCATTTTTTTCCTAACTCGATGCTATAAAATTTTACATCTTTACTGGCCTGAAAAAATATCATCAGAGTAAAATGATTTAATTTTTTGTTTCCTTGAAGTCTTTTCATTCACCCAGGATCAGAGTTGAAGCAATGTCCCATCATTATCATCCTAAATAACTCATGGAAAATTGGCAATATTTTTCACCTAATTACTCATTCCTTAAAATAAAATGGAGTGATTATGATAATTTTGCATGATCAAGAGCCACAATAAAGGTAAAATACCTCAGACAACTGTGTTTTCAAGGATTGCTCCTAATATTTCTGCTACTATCCAGCAGTTCCAGTCCAGCAGAATCAATGTAAGCTACACTTGACTTATTTGAGGTCTCTGTGCTGCTCAGAGGCAGCTGATTTGAAGAGTAAATTTGGTTTTCATTTGAAATGACCAGGGGATGTATGCCTGATTTCCTAATTTTCTGCAGGAATTAAATTAAGGATTAAGTATGTAGTGGCATATTAAAACCTTATGCTTATAAAGATGAAGCAAGTTACAGAAAGTTGTTCCTTGAGTTTCTGAAGAAAAGCAGTAGTAAGAAAAACATAGAGAACAGGGATTCAAATCTAACCCCTTTGCAGCTGATGAGGGCAGTTTAGTATAATTCATATATTTGAACAGTCAAATATGAATTCCATCACATGTATTTCTTTCTTGGAGAAACTCTTGGCTACAGATCTTCTCTTATAGGCAACTGAATCTTTTTATTGTAACTATCAATGGTTATTTATTTTTTATTTCTTATAATGTCCTGTGATAGAATAACAAATCTGGATTTAGGAAGACTCCAGGAACTGATCCAAAATGCAATAGTCAGTGTGGTGCAGAGCACTGCTCTGATATGAAATTCTTCAGCTGGCTTAAATTTTAAAACACCAGCTTAGCTTTTAGCCCTGCAAGGGATTTCACTGCCTCGAGGACTGTCTGTCCATACCACTCTCTGTGGGTGTCAGATCCTCTGGTCACCCATAAAATCTGTATCATATGCTCTGATGAGTATAATAAGAATGTGTCTTCTCACCTTTGAGCTGACACAAGCACCCAGTGCTGAGAGAAGAGGGGCAGATTTTGGCCCTGAGCAAGTTGCTGTAGTTTGACAGAGCGAGAAATCTTCCATTATCAACAAGACCTGCTCAAACAGTTGGTGGGATTATTGGTTATTGTCGTCTCTACAGCATCCTGATCATCTAATATCAAGCTATATTCTTAATATGTGACTTGAAAATTTGGACTACTTGAAAAATGTGGATAAAAATTGATATCAGAACTAATGCTTTTTGTTCTTTTAAGGTATTAATAGGTTACTAAATAACGGAACATATGAAGCAGCATTTCCACCACATGAGGTAATTTGGTTAATTTGATTTTTAGTTTTATATTTAAATTAAAGCTTGCACTAATGGTTTGGGATCCTACTTCAATTTTGTCCTGCAAACTTTTAATTTCACTGGATAATCTGTTAACACGTATCTTATTTGTAGCTCTTACTTTAATATTGACTTTAAAAATTTTCCTTACATTGTGTATTATAATGACATCGTGGAGCATTTTCTTGCTGAACTAGGATATTAAAATTCTTCTATGATTTTTATGAACTGGACAATGCCTGTGGAGTTCCTAATGAGAGTATCTGTTGTTCCAAATTGTTCCAATTACTTGTATTAAATTGTTTTTGCTTACAAACTGGAAAATATTTTGTTTTTCTAATAGCTTGGGAATTTGATCACACTTAAGGAGACTACTTAATTATTTCCCATTTAGTCTTTCCTTAATAGTTCTGGATGATTTCTGCTTGACAGTATCTTTTTCAGTAGGTTAAAGCCTGCTGAATCTGTAAACCCATGAAGTAAATAAAAAACTCATGTATGACTTGAGGGTTTTCAGACAGTGTTTTGATGCTGAAAAGAAAGAACAAGCCACACACCTTCAGTCGTTTGAAATGCTCTCAGGAGCACAGTAATTGCAGCTCTGAACTCTGTGGTGGTTTGGGCTGAATATCGTGACTTGGTCTCGTGTTTTGAAGGACTGGGCGTTACAAATGGCTGAGAGTAATTTTTTTAATATGGTATTAATAATTAAGTGCTAGGAATATAGAAAAGGAGAAGTTTAGATAAATAATTTAACATCATCCATAACGCTTCATCTGTGTTACTGACTGCAGGGAAAAGCTGGCTGTACTACCAGAAAAGCCTCTGAAGCTTTCTCTGGCTTCAAAGCCATGCTGTCATGTCCATTTTATGTTCCTTTCTTACAGCATAAGCTGCTGTTCCCATGTTTTAGACATGAATGAAGTCATATTTTTAAGCCACTTTTACCTTAATTGCTGCCTGACTGATGCTAAGGACTAGGGGTTGAACATTCAAATTTATTTTTTTTTAACTCTTTTTTTCACTGCTACATGAGCATATAAGAGTGAAAATTAAATCCCAGTGGGAGTGCTGAACTCTATTATGGATAAAGAGTGCAGAAAGAAGCAGGAAAAAAATATATTAAAACATGCAGCAGTGGGTAATGCTTTATGCATTGCAGTCATTCAGCCAGCTGACTGAGAGTAAGTTGATGTTCTGTTCCTGGGTGTTCCTTGATGCTGCAAAGGTCCCACTCAGTGGTGACATCTTTGGTGTGCTGCTTTCTGACTGTAAGGAGAAATGAGTAGGCTTGGACTCTTTGCTATGTTTAGTTTTGGTTTTAACTCATTCTTAAGGCAGAGGATCAGCAGATTGCAACAAGTAACTGGTGTTCTTTGAGTTGTGGAGAATGTTCAAGATTTCAAATGTATGATAAAATTCTAAATGGATAAATTATGTTGATCTACCAGGGTCAAGATTCCGTCTGATCACTAACTCTGAAGTACTTCTCTGAGGAACTTTGTTCTAGCAAATCTGTGTGTTACCTTTTGACTGCCAAGCATGAGGCTGTTCTTTTAGTCTGTTGTGTGATCTGTGAATGTCAGACATGGCCTGGGCAGGACTCGTTTTGGGTCAGACTGACTTTGTGTTTTGCTTTTAATGCCTTAGGAGTCCCATGTAGCTTCAAAATATTGCCAATTCTGTTGTTTCCATCATCTTAGAAAATATGTACCACACAAAGACTATATTTTTTCTCTACTTTCAAACAGTAGTGAAATAAAGTCATTGAGGATGTCTAGGAGAAGAGAACTGAGCTGACGTACCAGAAATTTCTAAAATGTTGTAGGAGAGACAAGAAAAGATACCACAAACATGTCTTGAAAAATTTTGCAAAATTGGCATAGGTGAAAGCATACAAATAGGCATATATTATTGAAATAGAAACAAAGTACTTGAAGTCATATAAAGGCTTGAATACTTCTTTGTAGTCTTGGATTAATATGTTTCTGTCGTTAATTATTGGAGAAACTGGCCATTTCAGAAGCATATGTAACCCTGTGTCTTCTGTCAGGATTATATTAGCTCCAGATGACATGGCCCAGAGCTGTCCAGAATAATAAGAGACCTGTTCAGTTAAGAACTTTGTTGGTAAATTATATTCAAAAATACCTACAAAATACTAACATTTCTGTGTGGTTTCTTTTCAGGGAAGCCACAAAAGCAGACATCCCATCAAAACACACGGAGCACAGAATCACAGGCACCTCTTATATGAACGCTGGGCACGGTGGGGAATGTGGTACAAATACCAACCTCTTGATTTAATCAGGTATTAGTACTTTGAAGAGTTTCTGTGATACAAACAGCCTGGCAACAGTGTGCTAGCTATACTAAATTCCTTGTGCTTTCCTATGACGTTATCAGACAATACTGGAATTCTCTAAGTTGCTTCTTTTGGGTGGTCTTTTGTTTAGGGCTGTTAATTTCAAATAAACCTGCATAAAAGACATAGAGTTCCAACTGCTCCAGAGTTTGTAGAGTGAAACTTAAAATACAAACCCCTGATTTTGTCTGCTGATCAGACACTTGCCCCTCCTGACAGGAGACTGTTACCCACGTGGGCAGTCAGTAATCAGATGCAGTGTACTTAAAATGCAACTCAGTTGTAACCTTTCCATGTGGGTTTAAATAAACTCCTGTTTATAGGCCTTAGAATTAATGTAATAGGTTATGAAATGTAAAGTAGAGAAATACCTATAATTGAAGTTTAATAATGGTGATACTTGAGTGTCATGCTTTCCTCCTCTGACATCGAATACCAATAATTCATTTTCCTTGCTGTCAGTTTTTATTCCTGATCTGACAGTCATAACCAGTCATTGGTGGAGCTAAGCATGTGCCATGGGACAATCCTGTGCTGTATCATCCTTGATTGACTTTCTGATCACTGCTACTTTGTCTGATCTAGAAACTCATATCCAAATTTGAAGGATTAAGGCTCAGTCTTCAACTTGTGTTTTCAGACCATTGTTTTCACTAAGAATAGTTTGAAATATGTCATATTACCTGATTATCTATCATAAATGCTTTTTATAATGGAATACTTAGATCATACCAATTTTGTTACTTTCCAGAACTTTTTGTGACTGTGTGCATCTCTCTCTCCTCCTCTCTTAATTGAAAATAAACTAAACTACTAATGTTGATACAAGTACATCTACTTAGTCATTGCATGGACATGAAAATTACAGAGGCACTTCACTTATATCCTTGTATATTCTCATAAGTCTGCAATTAGTGTCACTGGAATGTTATTCTAGCTTGAAAAAAACCTGACAATTTTGGCATAAACTTGTGATGGTATTTCCTCATTCTACTACTGTGATAAGAGAGATAGATAGATAGATAGATAGATAGATAGATAGATAGATAGATAGATGTCACCATAAGTTTTAACTTTAAACAATTTGTATGTTTTGTTTTCATGTAGGCGATATTTTGGTGAAAAAATTGGACTGTATTTTGCGTGGCTGGGATGGTACACTGGAATGCTTATTCCTGCTGCCCTGGTTGGGCTTTTTGTTTTCCTCTATGGATTATTTACAATGGATTCCAGCCAAGTAAGGTAAAATCGCATTTAATAACATGGAATAGCCTGTTGAAAATTAAGAACAGTCTGGCATAACTTAGATTGTTACACTTTTAAATGTTTTCCAGATATGGTAATAATGTAAAAATAACCAAATGGAATATTGTGCACTTGAATCAAGTGTATACACCTTGTATATCTGTTTTGCATCAAGCTGGATGTGTACCATTGACAGCAGCTGTTCCAACTGCTGCATCCACAGTGATACCTTCTGTCTGGAAGGAAAAACAGACCAATTTATCTTTAAGGGCCAATTCTGATGTTGTAGATACTGCAACAGTTGGTGATCTAATTAAAGGGTGAAAAACCAGACTTATTCCCTCATTACCTCCATCTTTCCTTATTTTTGCCTATGCCTTTTTTTTTTCCTCCCTTCATTAATAGTGGCAAAATTGGAGTCTAACAAAAGTCTTATCTATGTCAATGTAACTTGAAGCCAGGAGACTCAGCTTCAGGGGGATTACAACCACATGAAATAAACCAAGTTTTCAAGTTTCCCACTGTTGTGATTTTGCTCTGAGAAGGATTTATGTCAATTTAGGGGTTGTGATGAGAGTGCTTTAAGTGCTGCCTGTGCTTTTAGGAACTGTTTCAGAGGGTGCACCCTCTTTAAAAAGTTTTCCATTAGATGTTATCAGACACACCAGTATCAGTCCTCTTTCAATTGGAGATCCTCCAAGCAGTTTGGGAGCTTAGGCTGTAAGTGTACTTGCAGTCATATTTCATAGAAAGTGTTGTTTCTTGGGCTTTGAGCAAGACTATATTAAGTATTCTCTATGGAATTTTCCTTAACTTCGATTTTACTTTCACAGTGAGTTATATTCTATAGTGTTGTAATGAATGCCATATTTTAGGCATGCTTTGTACTGCAAACTTAGGAGAAATTGTACACATTCAAACAGCATTAAATGCAGTTCAATGCAAGAAACATATCAGGCAGAAAACTCTGCTATCTTTAGGATATTCTCTCTATTAAGATTGTTTTTCACCATAAATGTTTGCAAAATGCAATGGATGTAAAGCCAACGATCAGCCTGTTCTTAGAGCACAGAGACTAGAGCTGTTGAACTGAAAATCTAGTATTTGTTACATGTACAGTGGCACAGTTTCAGCAAAGGGGGAACAAGGAGCCATAATCTACTATTATCAAGGTATAGCTTAGTGTTTCAGGTGCTCCTTGAGGAAGAGAAATGCGTGGCACTGACAATTCCCCAAGAGAAAGAAGAAAATTTCTGATAATTTCATTCTTTCAAACTGTAAGCTATTATATGCTTGTATATCATAGAATCATAGAATATCCTGAGTTGGAAGGGACCCACAAGGATCATCGAAGTCCAACTCGTAGCCCTGTACAGGACAGCCCCAAGAATCACACTATGTACCTGAGAGCAGTGTCCAAATGCTTCTTGAGCTCTGCCAGCCTTGGTGCTGTGACCACTGCCCTGGGGAGCCTGTTCAGTGCCCAAACACCCTCTGGGGGAAGCACCTTCTTCTAACATCCAACCTAAACCTGCCCTGACACAACTTCAGGCCATTCCCTCAGGTCCTGTCCCTGGTCCCCACAGAGCAGAGATCACTGCCTGCCCCTCC
>JAWWEE010000158.1:158783-175688 GCA_035221455.1 Xenops minutus | reverse complement strand
CTACAAGGAGAGGTGAGTATAGGGAATCCACCATACAAGCCCTAAATGCCTACAAGGAGAGGTGAGGATTTATTATAGCTAGCATTCATTTCAACATGCTGTCAGAGGGTGGGTTACTGCAGCAGCCCTGGCTGTGTGCTCTGTGGCAGCCCCACATCTGCAAGCTGGATGTGCTAATTCTGGGCAGAAGGTCCTATCTGTATTTGCTTGTGTGAATCTGTGCAGTCCCTCTGCTCAGCTGTGACACAATACTGTCACATCAGTGTGTTGCTGTGACCAGGATAGTAAGAAGAGCTGTGAAATGTGAATTCAAGAACAGGTCTTAACTAACTCAAGCGGATCATACCTGGCCTGATAAAATGTATGCAGATGTTTTCTGTACCACTTGTGTACATAGGCAGTTTGAAAGGCCACTCATGGCAGATGCTACTCCTTGACTTATTTGTTTGTTTAGCCTGGAAGGTGCTGGTGAGGGTGAGACAGAAACCTCCTACCTAGAGCAGACAGGAGACATGCATTAGCAGGCAGACTGCACACCTGTTCTTATTTTTGCCATGGTCTGGGACTGTGAGATTATTTGTCTAGTGTTTCTGCAGTCATTTAAAGCAAACTTCTAGATAAACAACTGTAGGAGTTTTAAAATCTATCACTGGATTTTAAGCACTGCAGCTACTGCAGTGTGTAAATGCAGTGTTCAGCAGCAGTCAGGAAGAAACAGAGTTGGGTATGTTATTCTGAAAAAAATCTAGACACAGGAAACCCAGTGGCAATTAAGAATTTAAAAGTAAGGCTGGGGCATTTTGGCAATGTCAGAACTGGCATGTTCCCCCAGATTCAGTATTATTTGGTGAACACTATTTGAAGTGACACAGGTTTATTACGCCAGTTGTGTGGAATCTGGGGATGTTAGGAAGTGTTTAAGTATCACAAATTCTGTCAAAAAGCCCTATTTATCTGTCTTGTGTACCACAAAATCTGAATTTAGCAACCGATCAAACCAGTTTTGCAGAAGGATGATTTCCTCCGTGATTTGCCTTCACCTCTCAGGTGCAGGGAGCTGCCATCAAACCCCCTCTAGTGGATTCAGGCAGGAAGCAATCGCTTCGTTTTTCCCCCAGACACATCTATCAGAGTTTATTGCCATAGAACCCAACATTTCCTGCCATGCCAACCAGAGGTTTTGTGCAGCAATAATTGGAGGATTATGCAGATTATTTTCACATCTCAGATCTGGTTTGTCTCATTTGCAACTTGTCCACATGCCTGCCTCTGCTCTGTGCTCAGGGTGTGCTAACAGCTGGCTCTTTATGGATACGTATAAAAATATAATATAAATATTTATTATATATATAAGTTATATATACCAGCCCATGCCAGAATCCCATCTCAGCCTGGCACAGGCCATCAGTCCCTGCCCCCTGTGTAAAGGAAAAACTGTGTAGCTCATCTGTGGCTGCCACGGGCAAGTTGGAAATGGAAAGGAAGGAAGAGTACCACAAAAAGGGAACAAATATGCTCCTCTCACCCTGACTTTGCCTCTTGTCATAGTCTCTCTCTTCTTTGCTCAGTTACAGTTTTAGGGAATCAATAAACTTTCAGGTCTGATTGAATCATTTGATGATTCAAATGTATTGTACAATGAGAGGGAAGGTCAAATGAGATGGGAAGACAAAAACCCTGAACACACACTGTGTATCAGGGACGAGACACTATGATAAGAAATATGCATGTCAGTCCTCTGTTTAGAAACAACAGTTTTTCCATTCTACACGGTTAGGGACATTTCTCTGTCCTGTCACAAAATAAATGCATAAGAAGGGCAGTGTTACTGAAATGAACATTGAAATGGAAGATGTTCTTTGTCTTGCATGGGTTTTGAATCAAGCTCAGTAATACGATACTGTGATTGCCATTAAGCCAGTGCTGAAGTCCCCTAGGGATACTGAGATTACACTGTTGGCAGCTCATTGCAGGATACCATTGTGAGAAGAATGTAACCAAAAGAAAAATCCGGAGAATCTCTGTTGAAGAAACTCCATAGCAGCTTCCAGGGTATTTAGATTATATTCGTAAGACTCAGACATGCAGAAACAAAAATGCAGAACATGAATTTGTATTTGTTGATTTTGATCCAAGTGCCCTCCCTGAGCTAAATTGGAGGAAATGCAAAGCAATAGTCAAATGGAAGGGCTTAAATAGCCCTATAGCACTCCCTTCATTTGGATTCCTTCCACAAATTATGTGCCATATCTATTACTTATCTTTATTCTCAAGTTTCATGTCAAGTCAATCAGTCCATATAAAAATAAATCTGAGAGTTTTAGAGAGTTTGGTTTTTGTGTGTTTAAAGATATTGTTAATTATCACTGTTATAAATTGTCCCTTTATTGTCAGTCAAACAGAAATGCCAGGCATGAACACAGCATAGCTTGAGCTGCCTTTGCACCATGTGCTGTAGTCAGACTTCAGATATATAGGCGAGAACAGCACAAAGCAGCTTATTTTGTGCTCTTATACCGAAGAACTGAGTTGCAATTGAGTAACAATTACCATAGCACTTGTCACAAACACTGGTGTGACAAATGTCCTTGCCTTTGCAGAGTAGGGGGAAAGCATGTGACCTACTACTGTCAGTATAATTCTGTGAAACATCATGTGTTATTGAAATCAAATCAACATTTTAACTCCAGATACATAATACAGAAAATGTAACATTTATTAATTTCTGTTACACCTCAACTCTGAAGTGGCTGACTGTGCTCGTTCTGGCTTAGGAGTTATTCAGGAGGATTTATTTGTCAGGTTCCCATTGTGTTTAGGGTTTCACTGAATTAGTGATTGTGATGTTATGTGAAATATGACCAAAGGTTAATATTTATATTGAATTTACTGTTGTGTCAGTATTTCATAGAAGCACTCGTTTGGAAAAAAGCATAATCTTCCAAACAGTATTAAAAGTATAAGTTCAGCTTTTATGAGAAGGTGAGTGAAAGTACAATGTTTATTAAAACAAATCAGTAGGGATTTCCTGGAATTCCTTTTACACTGCATGTCATAGGATCATTTCAGGCATGTCATCATTGCTGAAGGATAGGAAAAGGCAGTAGCCGAGGTTCTTCAGGAAACTTACTGCAGTTAAGATTTGCTTTAGAATTCATTTTTACACTTCTGTTAGTTCTTTGCCTTTGTGAAGACAGTTATGTACTGTGCTTTGAATGTGAACGGTCCCAGTGAAGACAGAGACTTCATCTTCCTAAATCTCAGAATTCTTAAACATCAGAATGTGATTTGAAGATAGCGATCCCCAAAATAGGATATTAAAGGCGAATTTTTTTATTAGTCCTATGCATAAGTTTTTCTGTAGAAAATAAAAATGCAAAGACTCGAAATACTACTGCCAGAAATCCCTATCAGTGGGTTTGTACACGTGACTGACTGATCTAAGTGTGTATATCATCCTCCCGTGGAAGAGACCTTCAATTGATAGAACTGGGATAATTTGGTCGAAATCCATGTAGTTACATCAGTGATGTCCATCCTCTCAACATTTAGTGTCTTCTACATCACTTAGGAAAACAGGCAGTAATGAGGTTGGAAGGTAGTGAGCAGTTTTTTGTTCTTCTTTTTGTGTTTTTTAGGAGAGAATTCACTAGTGTGAGAAATGTAACATGATGTCCAGAAATATTGCATGCTACCCAAGGACCTGTAGTTTTCGGGTTCCTGATTTGGGATTAGGCTTTTCCAGCCAAACTTTCACTTTTAATTTATTTTATTGGGCCGATTTTGTGGTGTAGGCACTGTTGACAAACAGAGAGCAAAATTGGCATAACCTCAGAAAATTTTGAGAATGCTAGAAGTCTTTTTATAATCTTTGTTTTCCTGTCTCATACTAAAGCAAAGAGATCTGCGAGGCAAATGAAACCGTCATGTGCCCTATGTGTGAACGCAATTGCACGCTACAAAAACTCAATGAAAGCTGCATATATGCCAAGGTAACTATTACATTATTGCTATCAAGGTAATTTTTATCTAAAGATCCCCTCTCATTGTGTCATGTGTGATGTCTGTCCTTGAGTCAGCAAAAATTCCTGAAAAACATATTGTTTCTCTACAGAGTTTTTTCAGCCTTTCTAACTCATCTTTCTAAGGAAATTATCTGAAATGATCAGAGATCATTCTAAAATTCTGTGAGCATTTCCTTATTAATGAAGTCTTATTATTTTCATCAACTTATTAAGTCCCCCATAAATAAAACTTTTTTTTGGTACGGTTTTTCCTGCTTTCCCTGATAATTAACTTCTTTCCCTTGCTTACTTTGTAATTGAATTTTTGCTCCTCCTAAAGGAATTCTCTAGCATAATGTGCCTGTGATGGTTTTTTGCTCTGTCAAACTAATGCAAAGATTTTACACAGTTAAATATTTTGCAACAAGAAGCTATTCTCCAAATGGAAATAATCA
Source organism: Xenops minutus (assembly GCA_035221455.1). NCBI lineage: Eukaryota > Metazoa > Chordata > Aves > Passeriformes > Furnariidae > Xenops > Xenops minutus. The sequence continues at coordinate 171,229 of JAWWEE010000158.1, read as the reverse complement.
CAAGGACCCCTGTATATGTGAAGTGTTTGCAAGTGAGCAATATATCTTGATACGTGATATGTTCATAGTGCTGGAAAAGCAGTATTGGCATTTTTCTTGTAATGCTTTCTCCCCTAAGATAAATCTTTCCGGAAGACTGTATTTATAAAATCTGATTGTTTCTGCTCCTTGGCATTACAACAAAACTGCTGCAGTGTGAAAGTGGAAAATCAATTTTGTATTAGATTTCAAAATTTCTTATGGGTAGAACCAATGTTAAGTAAAACTGAACCCTTCAAATCTATCTGTAAAGATGTTTTAAAAGATTATTAATGTTTACAATTTCCAAGTTTCATTTTCTGTTTTATGATGCAAAAGTTAAAAGGTCATTTTGCAACCAAAGCAATAAATATCACTGAAAATGTTACACTTAAGGCAAAAGTTTTTAAATACTGCTATAATTAACAGAAAATGCCTTCATGAGGGGTTTTTGTAACTTTTATTTTTCTAATTTTTTTTTTTTAGTGTACACTGAAGGTAAAAGCTTTCTTAATGGAAATAGCATTATGCAAGCTATACAGTCCATCCCAGAAATGCCTCTTTTTAGAAAGGGTATAAATGCCTTTTCAGCAGTCCTCTGCAGTTTAACAGGAAGTTAATACATTTGGCACTGTGGTATCCCTTTAACTTCAGATCCTGTTATTTTAATATCCCCAGTTAAAAGAAGCAGTTTTTTCTCTTATTTATATTTCCACTGACATTGTGTGCTTCAATCATGTAAATCTCACATTTAATGTCACATTGTGAATACTTCATGGTCACAGAAAAAACGTGGCAGTCCATCCATACTTCCATTTCCTTTCAAATCAATCCTTTTGAAAAAAAATATCAGCTGACAAGCAGAGAAGACGAGCAGTTACCCCTCCTATTCCATCATCACAGGCACTCTTTTCTCATGGCTGCAGTTATGGAAATTGATGTAAGCTCCCAGTTTTCCCTGCCAATGCTCTTCCTCTGAAAAACTGATCAACCTTGGGTTAGAACACAGAAAACAAACAAAAATCGCCTCCTTTCAGGATTTGTCTGTTCTGGATCTTGCCCAAGGGTGGGAGGGAGGGAATTCTCTTTGGGAAGGAATAGAATTACCATCTGGCCAATTGAGTGGCAAAGAAAATGAAAAAAAATAAAGAAAGCTCAGTGAAGCTTTTTATAAAGGTTATAACTGCAATGCCTTCTCTCTCTGTGGTGTCTCTAAAGAAAAATTCCACAGCAGCTTTGCTCGTTGCCTCTTGGTACGAACTGTCTGGTTTCCAGCAGGGATTGTGATCCCACTGGATTATGATCCCATCTTGCTCAAGTTGAATAGCAAATACCAGTCAGCACTTCCACTGTGTTTGCACCCGAATTAGTGACTGAAAACTATCTGCAATGTTAGAAAACTGCAGTCTCATTTCAAATCAAATGGTCTTTTGTGCTTTCTGGAGCACTGTTAGTAATATAAGTAAGTGGAGCTAATGTATTTAAAAATAAGTCATTGGATCTGCTCTCCGGGAAAAGAAAATGGCATTTCCCGCTTCTTTCTTGTTCTAGAGATGGAACTTGTCAGCATTTTCCTCTGGTTTTGTCATTGTGGGAACATAATTTACTTCTCTATCTACCTTTTACATAACCAAAGAGCTAATAGGCAAGGGAAGCTACTACTGGTTCATTCCAGGCATCAGCACCCTTATTCTGGAATAAATGTTTTAATCCTTAGTCATTCAAGTAGCTCATTGTAGAGCAAACGTTGAGTTAATTAGGAACAGTGAGTTCCTTTAAGTGATGTTCATTTCCCCAAGCCTGCTTATGGCACAGGACCTGCCTCAGTTATGTAAGGCCTGTGCTCATGGTTCAGGTTATTAAAACTGCTGTCAAGCGTTCTTTCTTAAATATCTGCCGTGTTTTCTTGGAGGAGGAGCACTTCAGAGAGAGCAGATTAATTCCAGAAAAATCATATACTTCAAATGCTTTTTGTGCCAAGTTTTTTTTGTAAAGCTGGAGGCAAAATACAAAAGATGCCTTTTTCCTTCTGGTTCCTGCCCATTTCTTTCATCCCATCCCTCTTCCATTTGAAAATGAGACGCTGAAGTGAAGCTTATCATTTAAGGGAAAGGCAGGTAATACCTGAAACGCTGAATGACCAGCCTGTCATTCTCATCCACATCAAATGGACTCTTTGATCTGTGATTTGCACAGGTCCTGCACCCAGCACACCTTGGCCCTGGGGCAGGGTGTTGATTCAGGGTGGATTTGAAATGCCTGAAGTTGTGTCTGATGATGACAACATCAGTCAGGTATGCTGATGGACTAGCACAGACTCCTACAATGTTTCACCTCTGCTTAGAGGCCTTCTGATCAACAGTCTCAGATTATGCATTTAGTCTTTAAGACAGTCAAGTCTTAACTTTTGACTTTTGCCCAAACAGTCTTTATGAAGACAAAGCCAAATGAGGAGCCATTTATCTATTTTCTGCTCTTAGCAACATTAATTCTGCTGGCTTAGGTTTTGTTGCTTGGTTGGTTCATTTTGTGTCTCCTTGGAAAGATTCACTCTTTACTGAGCAGGATATTCAAAGTACTGTCCTCACACAGTCCTACATTCAAAACCAATAATGTTCATCAGATGTATTGTGCTGCTTTTGTTCACTTCTCACATTTTCAGTCTCATACCCATTATGTTTATGTTTTCCCTTTTGGAAGCAAAAGGAAAACAAAGCAAAAAATGTATTTGACTGACAGTTGACCCCATTGTATAATCCTGGCTTGGAACATACTGGATTCACTGATGTCCAATACCAGATGGTCAATTCCCATTTCAGAACCTTAAAAAAACCAGAACTGACATACAGATAAAATACATGTTTTTAGTAAATTCTGACAATATTAGAATTTTACTCAATAAGAAATAAAATAGAGGCAAGAAACGCAGTTTCTATCAACATTTTCTGCTTTCATGGGTCAGTTTTCTTGATTTCTGGGACAGAAGCAGCAATGCCAGGCTCTTCTAGAAGAATGAAAATCTCTGTGCAGGGTAAGTTCTCCTTGCAGCAGGCAGTTCTCGCAGGAGCAGGTTGGGTAACCTGCCTGAGGCAGGCTGGCAGCCTGGCACTCCTCCTGTGCAGTGCTCCTGCTGGCCAGGGGAACTTCAGGCTGAAGAGGAGGTCACAGTACAGCAAAAGTCAGTCTGGTTACCTGTGCCCTTCCATTGGCATAAGGACAGGTTTATTTTCATGATAAAAACTTAAAAATTGGCTCTGAAGTCAGCAACAGAGTCAGCACCAATGGAAGGAAAGTGTTCTCAATAATATTCCATTTCAAGACATTCTCTTCTTATTTCAAAGAGTGGTTTAGGGGAATACATATCAGAGCCATTTGTAGCACCTTTTCATTCCTGTGTCCTCTTTCTTCAGATCCTCTTTTAATATAGGTCTGCTGGTGATGAGTTGGTTTGCTCTAGTATTTTATAATGATTTATGATTTTATTTTTCAAATAGGAATTTGAAATCTCAGCTTTGCATAATAATTGGCAGCAACATCTTAAACAACCTTCCATTAGAAGAAATGTAGGCCCATTATCCTGGGATAAATTGCATTGCTATAAATTGGCAACCTTAAATCTACTGCAAGTATATTGATCCTAGATACTGTTTCATATTATGGCTTGAATGTTAGAAACTGAAGATTTTTTTAATATAAATTATGCTGGTTTTGTAAGTGTTTTTGTAAATTTCATAAGAATCAAATTCACTCAGATGTTTAGAATGATGCATAGGCATGCAAAACCTAATTTTCAATCAATACTTCTTTTCAGTAAGTAAGTATAAATAAATAAATATAAGTAAATATAAATAAATAAATACTTTCTATTTCAATATGTATTTTCAATCCACGAGCCTTAGGCTTTGCAGCCAAATAGCTTTTCTGCTCAAAAAAATCTTCTAACAAAGAGTCAGATAAGGGTTAAATCCAGCTAAAAGAAGAGCATTCATGAAAAGAAATTAAGTTCAGTTTAGAATTATGGGGGCTTCTAGAGGGTGATATTTAGAAATTATTTGATGTTTGTTGGAGTTTAAGTGCACAAGCCTTTTAAAAAGGAGATTATGTCAACAATTTGAGAGACTGAATGTAATTCCTGGATAAAAAGGAATACATGCTAGTCTTACCTGCAGAGAAATTGCAAAACAGCTCAGGAGAAGAATTAAATTGGAGTCAAAAGAGACATTAAGTAGAGGAAGAAAAGCGAAGAGTCATTTAAGCTTATAAAACCCTTAAAATAGAAAGGGTCGAGGTTAAATCTGACCCACCATATTGCCAGAATGCTGGATGAATTTTTAGCCTCTCTGGACATGGACAGAGCAGCTCTTTTTCTCTGTGAAATAAACTGGTTGATGATGCACGAAGTGACAGTCTGGAACAGCAGATTTCAAGCTATACTGAAAGGCAGAGTGGGACAAACCTTGGTAGAAGGAACATGCAAGTAGGACTGTCCATGGAAATCTTAGCTTTTAGTTTCTGCCACAAGTTGTGTACTCTGGGATTATTTGGGGCAAAAGGTAATGTGACAATATTAATTGTTCCCGATGTCTTGATTTTCTATTTAGGTTACACATTTGTTTGATAATGGAGGGACTGTCTTCTTTGCTATTTTCATGGCAATTTGGGGTAAGTACAGTTTTAATTTATTATTTTTTTTCATTTTTATTTCACTGAACCCTTTTATATGATTACTTGGTAAAGGGAGATTATATCTCTTGATAAAGTCTAAAGAAGGATTTTATCACACAAACTTATTTTTTCCGTGTTTTCATTCACTTCCATTTCTGTGCCCATAGTGGGTGAAAATAATGCCTTTTATTGCTAATGTAATGACTGTCTTTCGTATGTTAAATGTCTTCAAGCCTGAATTTTATATTATGCAGGCCAAAGTCTTTTTAAAGGCAAACATGTAGGTTAATTTACTGATCTTGAGTCAATATAAAAATCACATCTTGCAGAGGATTCTTACAGAATAAATGAGAATGATTTTGTGGAAACTAATTAGAGGCAAGTATAGGAAAGGTTTGATGTTAAGTGCTTACATTAATTAAAATATTTGCATTTAAATGCTCAGTCTGAAGCTCTCATTATATTCACATTGACATTGCACCCATTGTGTCGTGGGGCTCAGAGTCAAGCAGGGGGATATCCACAGAGGCCACTGTTGAACAGGACTTACCAAGACCAGTCTTGCCCCTTGTAGAAAGTCAGTGTAATAGTGCCACGAAAGACAGATTTGATGGTTCCAGCATGAAATGCTTGGTGAAATTAGTTTTCACTAAAGCTAACTGTATTTTGCTGCTGGGAAATAGGGAAGAAGGCTCGAACTAAAGATAATTATACCAATATAAACGTTTGTCAGTGCAAACCCTGAGAAAATAACACCACTTCACATATGTACCGCTGTCTGAATTCAAGACAGTTTTCAAGTTTTAAATCAAATGGCACACAACAGCTTTATTTATGTAATATGTATGAGGAAGCATTAAGGATTCTTACTTAAAGTGAATTCTTACTTAAAATGAACAAATGCCACAAATTTTGAAGGCTGGTGTGGTAAAAGCAAAAAACAACATACAAACAAAAGTAAAACATCAGAGTTACATACTAAACAGAAGCACATGCCCATATATGCAAAAATCATGATTGAATTGTTAAAAATTAATATGATATAACTGAAGGGCACATTTTGATTGTTTGCCTCAGTGATATTTCTTCATTTGTTTCTAATCTTGCTATTACAGCATTGCAATTATTATTACTTTTTTAAAAATTCCTAAAATACATTGCAGTTAGTTTTATGGTTACCAATGCAGACAACACTGGTAACTTCTTAGTGTCTCTTCATCTCTGTCTTCAAGCTCTCCTTAGAGAGCTCTTTCTGTTTTCAGCTGAGGCCAAGGTTCAAGTGTAAGGAGGAACTGGCTTATATGACACTGTTTTACCACTCTCAGGAAAAAGGGAAGGTGAAAGCTGAGCATTACATTTTTCCTCGTTTCAAGCAGCAGGGTGATATTCTCATGTAATATAGGGGAATGTGCCTCGGATTTTCAGTCTGCTACCCAACATGCTGGTTACAAGGTTAGAAATCAGGCTCTGGCTTTGATGGGTCATGTGCTGTTTTTATGATTGAACTTGATGGGAATGGCAACACTGCACGTACAGACTTAAATCTTTACCTTTAAATAAATACCTGTTTAACCCCTATTCAGTGTGACTGACCAGTTTCTCTCGGGGGGGTGTGTGTGTGTGTGGGTGTGTGTGTATGTGATTTACTCACATATCAAATAAAACCTCATTGCAGCATTCACAGGCAGTTAGTGAGATGATAACTCCATCGACATGATCCACAGTCTCCACACTAAATAAAGCATTTCAGCAGAGCACAATAACACAAACATATCCCATGTGTGTTGTTTTCTCTGCATTTTGTTTTGTTTATTCTGTGGCTTTACAACTGTGTCCTTTTCATATTCTTCCTTTTTATTTAGGCATGACTGGTAATTGCAAACAGATAAATGAGGCAATTATTTGCATTATACTGCCATAATTTTATGCTTTAGCTGGGCAGAACTAGACCGTGATTTTTAGGATATCTGTATACATAGCAGAGAAAATTTCTTTCCTCTCATGTTTAGTGTTCCTTCTCTCTGACCTGTACTGACACCCATTATATAATTTCTACAGATCTAGTCTGCAATTCAAACAGATCAGTTTGGCAGAGGAGTAGAAGCTTATCTTTTTTTTTTTCCCATCAATAATGATTTTAATTCAGTGTCATCGTAGTCAAAAGTTAGATATAGTTCGTGTTACTTAGTAGTTCCATTCTCTGCAGCAAACTTCAAGTAATCCAAACTGAGTAATCCAAGTAAATCTAATTAATTTTGTCATATTCACCAAGGAAGATATGAATGTAAAGTGGGGAAAATAATGCTGTGAGTCATTTATCAGATAGAAATTATATTTGGACACAATAGTTTCATTTCAAGGTAGTTAAATTGAATATTTTTTTTTGTATTGATACTAAAATATCATCACAGTGCTAGTCAGGTTTTTCTCTTGTTACAATGTCTGCATCGTTGACAAAAGTTACCCAAGGCAGAATCTTCTCTGAGTGCTATTTGTCTCCATTATTTATAAGAAAGCAATTATAATATCCTTCCAGGAAAACCATAGGTTGATCATTTAATTAGAAAGTAGAGTAGTGTTGCTCTGCTACTGGACCCTGCCTGTTGCATATCAGTGTGTCTTGTGATTTTTCCCTTCGTTTTCAAGACACTGTTTGCACAGTAATGGCTGTAAGAAAACACCTGCCAGGTTATTTTGGGAAAAAATGAAAGGCTGTAGACAACAGGCAAGAATATAATCTGAAACAAACATTATGGTGAAGGGTGGGATGGTGTGATGTCAGCCATAGGAATGCCATTGGATGGGCGCCCTGCGTTGTCTTCCTCTGTCCTGGCTGCTCTGCTGGTTTTGTCATCTGATGCACCTCCAAAACTCGTATCATATGGTCCAAGTGAGTTGTCTAAGTGGAGAACTGAAGGGATGAGGTAATTTTAAAAAAAATGTATTGCTTGAAAGTTTTGTATTCCCATACACTGGATACCTCTTGATTAAATTCATCAGCTTCTCACAGTTAACTCCAGTGAACCTCTTTCTGACGTAATGGAGAGCTAAAGATAAAGGCCCTGATTCACCATCTTCTGCAGATAACTCGTGTACTCCCAGCAACACCCAGTCAGCATCCACATGGGTGGTCGACTTTCAAAGCTACGTCCTAATCTGCTGTTCTGGCAGCTTTCAGCTCTTGTATTTAAGCCAAAAAAAGGCGTATTGACAGAGTTTATTTTGATTTTCTCAGTGTTTGTTTAAACTTTTCAAAATAAAGTCCAGGAACATGATATAAATATTTGGAGGGTGATTACAGTTTAATACAAGCTAATACATACTCATGGAGAAGGCAAAAGCAATTTTAAAATTTTTAAACCTCTTCAAAATATTTTTCCTCCTAAAAACAGATATAGTTTCATCCTTCATTCTGTAACTGATGTTGGATGAGTAGAGTCTAGCTTTTGCTCAGTTAATCAGTTTGGGAGTTTTTGAGCTATAGTTTTGAACTCACAATCCTTTGAACAGGTTCACTATGGTTTTTCTGATATTTCAGAGATTAAAAAAAAACTTGTAAGGAGGAGACATGGAGTTAAGAGAACTAATGGTTAAGCTAAAATTTAAAAATAGTAAATTAATGTTAGTGGAAAACTAGCTTGACTGGAGTTGATGATATCCTAATAATTCAGTAAGACCAGACTATTTAAGCAGCCCTGTGCAGAAATAGGAAATGTTCTTATGCCAAACTCTTGGCTGTTCCTTACCTGGGTCACTTCTTGTATCATCATAAAGCCGTCTGTGGGAAAACAACTCAGATCTTTTCGTACGACATATAAAATATCCAATCAGGCCAATTAATATAGATCCCAAAATGGCTCCTACAGTGACGCCAACTATTGCTCCTTGGTTGGTTTTGGCTGGGAGAGAAAGAAAGAAAGAAAGTCAGTTGAATGGGAGTCATAAATCTGTAAAACCAGATACTTCGTTCTGGCTTTACAGCAGTTGAGGGCTTTGTGGAGTGAGGCTTCTCACCAAGGGTCTGAAACACTTTGCAAACTATTACTAAACCAGACTCTCTGGAGAGACTTTCTGCCCTTGCAAAAGAAAGCAAACATCTCCATCCTTTTGTTTCAGGGTAATAACTGGGGTTTAGAAGGAAAAAAAAAAAACAAAAAAAGAAAATGTTGGCTGAATGAGGTTTTTTGTCAAAAGAAAAGTTCCAGGTTTAATTACTGAATCAACTACTATTCTTTGTTTAAAGAAATAAGCAGTAATCACTCTTTGAATGCAATTATTCATAAGCATTCAAGCCAGCAGTTAAAATTGCAGCTTCTGAATTTCAAAAGATAAAATTTTAGAGCACCAATTTTTACATACACAAGGTTAGAAATCCAGTAATGCTTTTTGCATTTTTTCACTTAGCAGGATAACTGCATTCCTCCAAGATTTCCCTCAAATTTCATCAAACTTTTCTTCAAGGTATTCAGTTTTTCTTGGAACTGAACTTGCTCTCCCCACCTCCCTTCCTTTGCAGTCTATGTTATCTAAAAAATCAAGGTAGAATGTAATTACTAGAACTATGATGGGAAATATGAAAGTCTGATGCTCCTTCAGTTTTTAGAACAAATTGTGCTGTACTGGTTATGATGGATAAGCCTTTCAGTCCCATGTTAAAAGCTTGAAAGATAATTAATGGCAAAAAATTACTGTGCCTTCTAATCTTTCCTTTTCTTTTCCTGAAGACCTGATTCAGAGTAGCAGGATAGAAAAGTGCCATGACAGTTTTATGCTCTGTTGTTTTCCCACGCATACTTAACTTGGTAATTAAATGCACAATGAGTAATTCCTTTGGAAGTGTTTATAAGAAGTCATCTTTGGTCATGAAAGTTTTTGAACTTAAGTAAGTTGATATGTGATACATTTTAAATGGAATTTCTACATATCTACTTTGAAGGTCCACTCCAGTGTGCATAGGCAGCACCTGTCACTAGGTTTCCCCACTCTTGGAAGTGTTAACAAAGGAGTAAATGCTAAATTTTAAAAGTATATTTTTTAGTTTGGTGAGCTTTATATTTAGTCTGTACCAGGTAACTTATGAATTCACACATCTTGTAAAACCTCCAGTTCAATTAAACAAAGGTTTTATTTCAACATTATTATTTTATTTAACTACTTGGACTTTAGTTAGATTCTTACCTTCACTAGCATCTTTTGGATTAGGTGATGCAGTGGAAATGTTGCTGGAATTATAATTCAGCTTCGTTGTCTGCTGAGTGGGGTTGAAATTTGGGGTAGGACTGTCCTCCTTCACCGTGGGTGATGTCAGAGTGACAGTGACTGGGTACCACATAGTGAGGTTGGTCGGAGAGTTATCACTGGGAAGCACCAAAGCCCCAGGAGTACTGTAGGTGCCTGTGGAGTGACTTGGTGTCACTGTGGAAGGACGTGTAGCTGCAGCACTTTTGGTCACTCCAGAAGAGTCACCCATTGTTCTAAATGTTGTGAAAGATGCTGGGCTTCTGTGGAAGTTTGTGGTAGAGTTGTTTGTTCCATCTTTTGACACACTTGAAGAGAAAGTGGTGCCGTCAGAGAACCTCAGGGATGTGCTGTTTGCCCCACTGGTCATTCCTGTTCTTTTCGTTACGTTCTCTTTGGCATTGGCAGCTGTTGGTGCAGTGTTGCTGAGGATAGAAGGATTTGTGGCAGTAGTCCTGTACGGAACAAATCTCTGTGAAGTTGGTTTCACTGCAGGCTGATGGTTTTCTGTAATTGAGCTATTTTGCTTATTTGTTTCTCTTACTTCTCTAGCCTCAGTATTGCTTCTGTTCCATTGCAGTCTTGCAAGCAGGAAAATGAGAATCATTCCACAAGAGGGTTGCATAGTGTTGAGCTTAAAGTTTGTTATGTACAGAACCTGCAAGAAATTCACTTTTGTCTATGATTTTATTTTACAAAACAAAGCTACTCAGTAAAGACCCAAATGAGATCGTAAAAGGAGTGTTATACAAATCTCACTAATTTACCATGTGTTGATGCTGAAAATTTTATGACCCTAAGAGTTCAGAATGACCTAAAACAATATTGATGATCAACAAAATTGATCTCATACTGATCAACGTGAATTGCAGTATTGATCTCAGTGTGCTTACGGAGATGTTAGGGGATAGCTCACGTGACTGGAATGTTCCAGTGAAGGGCTGCACACTGTTTAGGACAGACAGACCTGGAAGGCATGGTGGTGGAGTTGGTGGTGTGTGAGGCAACACTTGGAATGCGTGGAGTTCTGCCTTGGGTTGGATGATGAGTGGCTGGAGAGCTTATGGGTTAGGATAAAAGGGCAGACTAGTATGGGTGGCATTGTTGTGGGTGTTTGCTATAGTGCGTCTGATCAAGAGGGGCAAGAGGATGGAGTCTTTTACAGACAACTTGAAGGAGCCTCAGAGTCACAGGCACTGGTTTTTGTGAGGGACTTCAGCTACCCTGACACCTGCTGGGGAAGCGACACAGTAGAACACAAAATGTCCAGGAGGTTCGTGGAAAGCAGCAATGACAGCTTCCTGAAACAGATAGTGGAGGAACCCACAAGAAATGGTGTGTTGCTCCACCTCATGCTACCAAACAGGGAAGGCCTTGTTGGAGATGTGAAGGTGACTGTGAGATTGTGGAGTTCAGTATTGAGCAAAGAGGAAGCAGGGCGGCAAGTAAGATTACAGCCATGGTCTTCAGGAGGGATAACTTTATCCTTTTCAGGGATCTCTTGAAAGAATCCCATGGGAACAGGACCTTCAGGGAAGAGGAGCCCAAGAGAGCTGGTTCGTATTCAAGGACCATTTCCTCCAGAGTCAAGAACAATGCATCCTGATGAGCAAGGAATCAGCCTGGCAAAGGGGGCAAGAGACCTGTGTGGATGAATGAAGAAATCCTGTCATAACTCAAGCATTAGGAGGAAATACACAGGAGACAGAAGCACAGCCAGGCCACTTGGAATAAATAGAGAGGTTGTCAGAGTAAGTAGAAATGAGATAAGAAAGGCCAAAGCCCATCTGGAATGGATGCCAAGGACAACAAGAAGGCCTGATTCAAATGCATCAGTAACAAAAGGAAAAGTAAGGATAATATGTCGATTACTAAATGGAGGGAGGCCCTGGTAGCTGAGGGGACAGAGAAGGCAAAGTTAGTGAATGCCACCTTTGCATCGCTCTTGACTGACAAGACCAGCCCTCAGGAATCTGTTCCAGGTGCCCAGAGTAAAGGAAGATCAGAAGGAAGACTTTGCCTTGTTCAAGGAGGATTGGGTTAGAGAACACTTAAGACAAACCTGACATCCATGCATCCATGAGTGTCAAGAGAGCTGACAGACACCATAGCCAGCCTATTCACAGTCATCTTAGAAAGGCTGTGGCAAACAGGAGAGGTGCCTGAGGACTGGAAGAAAGCAAATGTCACCCCAGTCATCAAAAAGGGAAAGGAGGACCCAGGGAACCAGCAGTCAGTCAGACTCCCCCCTGAGAAAGGTGATGGAGCACTTAATTCTAGAAGCCATCTCGACACACATGGATGACATGAAGGTGATCAGCAGCAGTCAGCATGGATTCACTAAAAGTGAATCCTACCTGACCACCTCGACTGCCTTCCAGATGAAACAACTACTTGGATGGATGTGGGGAGAGCAGTGGATGTTGTCTAGCTTGATTTCAGCAAGGCTTTCAACACTGACCCACAACATCCTCAGAGGCAAACTCAGGAATTGTGGACTGGATGAGCAGACAGTGAGGTGGATT
>JAWWEE010000158.1:111642-158683 GCA_035221455.1 Xenops minutus | reverse complement strand
TTGGAGCTCCTGGAGAGGGTCCAGTGGAGAGTCACAATGATGATTAAGGGATTGGAGCATCTCTCTTACAAGGACAGGCTGGGACAGTTGAGCGTGTTCAGCCTCAAGAAGAGATGACTGGGAGGGGACCTCATCAGTGTATCTAAGTATCTGAATGGAGGGTGTCAAGAGGATGCACCAGGCTCTGCTTGGTGGTGCCAAGCAATAGGACCAGAGGCAATGGGCAGAAAATGATGCAGAAACTGATGCACAGAAAGTTCCACCTGAATATGAGGAAGAATTTATTTCCTGCACGCACTGGAACAGGTTGCCCAGAGAGGACATGGAATCTCCCTCTCTGGAGATATTCCAGAACCATATGGATGCAATCCTCTGCCATGAGCTCTAGGATAACCCTGCTCAAACAGGGAGGTTGGACCAGATGACCCTCTGTGGTCACTGTGGTCCCTTCCAACCTTACCCATTCTGTGATTCTGTGAACAAAAGCTTATTTGCATAAGAAAATTCCATGGTTCTGTAAATAGACCTCATACTCAGAAGGGAATAATTCAAAACCACTTTGCTATAGAGTGAGGTAATGAAACATATGGATGGCATTATCGGGACAGTATTTTCTGGGCAGACAGCAATTCCAAGAGCGTACTAAAGAGTTATGCTCCATTATGAAGAATTAGAATTATTACAATTAGCCCTGAAAGTTGATGGATAATGTTTTGTGACCCTGAGCAGTGAGTGTCATATGAGTGCTTCCAAGAATAAGTTGTAAACTAAATGAGTCCAGGGGTTATGAATGATGCTGAATTTGTGTGGAAACTTCTTTTCCTATATGAAGCTGGAAACTGTATATTATGCATTAATTTTCCAAATGTTAGATTGAGAAGTATGAGAAAAACTCATTGTGAAGTCACATGATTGTAGTAGGTTTGCTGTTCAGTATATCTGTGGGGTTTTGGTGGTGGGTGTTTCTATGTATGAGGCAGATTGAGATCATGAGGTTTTAACTCCTACACATAAGCTCTCATGTGACAGCACAATTAAGTTGTATAATAAGTTATTCTTCAGCATCATTAATTGTGTGTCCATGTATGTGGGTACTTTACCATCTGAAAGAAGAAGATTCATACCTGGAAAAAGTAACTATTTCTTTTGTCTTCAGCTTCTCCTCCTACTTGATTCATACCTGGAAAAAGTAACTATTTCTTTTGTCTTCAGCTTCTCCTCCTACTTTCTTATGCTTTTTCCTACAGGTGTTTTGTTTGAAGGTTTGTGTTTTGTTGGGGCTTTTTTGGGGGGGAGAGTGGGGAGTAGGGGCGAGAATAAGGGCTTGTTTTTAATTTTTTTTTTTATTATTTTTTTTTTTATTTAGTTGTGTATTTTCCCCAGTTTAGCTTCTTTGTCTGTAATACCATCACGAGCAATGCAAAGAGCACACACAGTAATGGTAGATAGCAGTCAGCTGCGGGTAATGCTGTATCAATGGATAATTAAATATCACATCAAGGTGTCTGATTGTGGCTTTATTCTTACTTTTTTTGTGGTTTGAAGGTGGCACCATTACTCAAACCCTGTGCCTTTATAAAATGCCATTTAATCTACTTTTTAATGTGTATTCCATTTCTCCGCACTGCTTATTTGCCAAGTTAAGATCATCTCTGTGGTGGGAAGGACCTCTACTTTGAAAGCATTTGTAACTTTCTTAACAAAAATGAAAAACATGACTTCTGCTCAAGTATCAGGGAAATTCAGGATAACCACTTTGTTCCCAAACAAGCAAGCCAAGGAAAACCCTTTTGAAGTTAAATGACCAGCTCCAGTTGTGGTTAAAGTATGAACAATAGGTTTTCAGATGGCTGTGAAATGCTGTGCTATCTGAAAATTAGATTTTGATTTGCTAGTAGTAATGACTGCAAAAAAACCCAAACCTGAAGAAAAACCCCAACATTTTCAGACACATGCTTTCGTTTTAACAGTATTACCGGTTTAATTCAGTGACATGTTCTTTCCTTCCTTGTGTTAAGTCATACTACTGAACAAATTGTGTTTGGTCAAATTCCTTGTTATCTGTGCACTGGAACTAAACTACATAGCAAAATCATGCTCAATTCACTTTGACTGTAACTTTAATTCCTCGAGCAGTGTAAAAAGAAGTCAGGATCCTTGCTGAGCAAATCGTATGTCATTTTTGTCATTGTCTTACTTGTGTTATCTTTATGGGGGACCATAGAGAAGAACCCCCCTTGCTTTGAAAGTTGTAGTTCTCAAGTTAAGTGTTAAAGGCAGCTATGAACAGATTATGAATGAAAAAAAAAAGGTGGTGAGTTTTGATGTGCTGGTGTTCACATTCCTCAGTACCAACTCAGTGGAAATCAGTGCAATATAGCCTGAAGTGAGTGGAATGCCATCTGTATGGGATTAGGTGCAGTTCAGTTACCTAGATTAGCTCTACCTATTTTTATAGCATGAAAAAGGAGGGGTTTTACTTAGGATGGTCACCATCATGTTTCTTAGTGGATTTTGCACTGTACCTTTTTTTCTGTGCTGCTGGAGTCAAATTGCATCTGAGACCTATGACAGCTGAATAGAAAACCCCAAAACAACAGTTCTAGAAGGGGGAAGGATAAAATTTCTCATTGAATCTATGGCTTTATGAAGACATGTAGTGGCCCTTGTTTGAGGAATTCACCAGGATATGAATGCAATTTCCCGTAAAAATGGCCCTCCAATGTGACCCTTAGTATGTAAAAATTGAGTTTTGTCATGATAAAGTAATTGCAACATCATTCCTGACTACAACCCACACCTGCCAGTGAGAGGTGTAATGTCTGCAAAACCACTGCATTTGTCAAGAAAATAATAATGTCAACTTCTTATGGATAGATAATAGTCTTCAGAACTATAAATTCAAGTTACCTTCCTTTTGCATGTCACTAAATTGGACCTTTCATCATTTTCCTACCTTATATTAGTTATTAGAAAGCAATTTCATTTATGGAGTAAATGGTGATGTGATTAACAAATTGTTCATGGCACTTTTTTGATCTGAGGTAACATTCATATTTGCAGAATTTTCACACTTGAAAAAGCCTCATAAAGCAGATAATTTTTACCTTTACGTCAGGGAACCAAAAGTAGACGGCACATATAAAAAGAGAGATAGAGAATTTAACTTCTAGAATTCAGAAAGAAATAATTGCAAATGATGGTCCCAGAAACATACTGGATGTTTGTTCATGTGACTCTTTGCTCTAAAATTCACATTGCTCTCCAAGAATTAAATACTTCTAAATTTAATGAGCAATGAATGTTACGTTGTTAAGCTTAAATATATTTTAATTTTTGTCATGAGAAAAGAATATCTAAGTTTTTAGTGAATTATGAAGAGGAATATCAATATGAATTGTAGTTTATAACTCATTCAATTTTTACCCTCTGTTACTATCTAGCAACCTAGTACAAGTGTAAGTGCACTGGCCAGACTTCCAAAGTGTGTGTTTCATGTTCATTTTTACTAGAACTAAACTCAGCAAAGCAATAACAATGTAGTTTCTAACAGAAGTTTGCCATGAAGTGACATACGCAGAGCACTTCACCACCACCATCAACCCTCCCCAGCATTTAAAGAGGGCTCTGAACCTACTTTGAGAAAAATTCTGTACTTCCTTGATAAGGAGCATAAATACCCACAAAAGAGAAGTATGAGTTTGAGGCAAATACTGTCTGCCATTGCTTATGATTGCTACTTCTCTGCTTTCATGTTTGAATCACAAAATGGTTTTTATTTTCAATTATTTTCTCAGAAACACACTCTAAGTAGCATTTGACTACAACAATACCAATTGCCTGCGTGAACCACAGTATAAAAGAATATTGTCATTATTACTCAGATCCACTAACGAGCATTAAAACCCCCCTCAGACTTACCTCTGAGCGCTACAAAACATGAAAGAACCTGTTGAAATCCTGCTGTGGCCCAGAGTGCAGTCAGTGTGGTGGGGAGAGGGGGGTGTGGGGACAATAAGGGTGGCTGTGTGACAGCGGTCAGGAACACGCTGTGCTGGCGAGGCGAGGTGGGGCAGCCCTTCACCGCACCCCTGGGAACCAGCCCCGCCACCTCTGCGCGCTCAGACCCAGCTCTGTCACTGCAGAGACCGCACAAATTGCAGTGCTTATGGTGAAGTGGGCAGACAGTGCTTGTTGCTTCATAATTTCAAAGTCTCTGAGCTAGTGTTTCAGAAGAGTGGCTGCTTTCTGTAAGCTGGAGGAACTGGTGCTCTGCGTGCTGTGCAACTATTGGTTTAACAGAAGATAGCTGCTTCTTATTGCAGTTTCTTACACTTGGTGAGGTGAACACTGGCAAAGGCCTGTCTTCTACAAAATAAAGCAGCAATAAATAAATTTCTGTTAAGAAAAGCATGCTGCTAGAAATGGATCTGATCCTGTCTCCAAATATGTTCCTATTAGCAATAATTTAAGAGAACAATGTAAATCCAGATTTTCTGAATTTGTCAGTCATTACGAATTTTTCCATAACCAGCTAGGGATCTGAAGGTTACAAGTGTTACTCCTCTCTTATGGTTTTATATAAAAAATACTGTCTTAAAGTAGGAATGAAAAAGTCAGGTTTATATAGAACTTCATATACTCATCCAGTTGACCTGTGACTTTTTTTATTCTTTAATCCTTTATGTATATTTATTCTAGACTGGTATGTGGTGAAGAGAGACTCAAATATGTTTCAGTATTGTGTGACTATTTGAGTGGAATGCCATGATGTTGTCATCTGTTTCCACTTTAAATTTTTAAGGAATCAAGTGCAAATACTGTTTCATAACTTATCCTTGAGATAAGCACTGAGGATATGGTATCTACAGGAAGCGTTTATATGGAAACAGCTGGTGGTGTTTTCTTGAAAACACTGCATGGACAAGTGGAAGTTCTGTGAGATGGGTCAAGTTCTACACTTTCTAATATCCCTTTTGGGGGAAGTAAATAGTTTATGTGGCATGAGATGGGGTTGTCTGTGGCCAGAGGGAGGACAGTCTGATACTTAGATTTTGGTTTTCTGGTTTGTGGTTTATTTCTTTGGAATCTAACATTCTCTGCAGTGTGTATCAGCAAGCTTCCATCTCACATTTATTGCTGTGCTGGGTGGACAGGCAGATGATTGACATGAGATCTGGCACCACGAGTGTGTGTCCAAAGCATTAACCAAATGGTAAGTGGTTTACTGGGGTCAACAGTATTCTTCACACCAGCATGCACACATTATAGTGTGCCTTTCTGAGGGCTTTTAAAAAGAAAGGTTATTTGAATAGATATATAATATTTGAAAAATATCAATACCTTAAATATATAGTCTGAAATTCTGTTAAAGTATATCTAGTGCAGTATTACAAAAGTCATACCTCTCTAGTGCTGTCCTGGGAAGGTGTGCTTGCTCCCGCTTTTGTTTGTTAGCAGTTTAATTCATCTCTTATGAAAGTAAGAACTGTTTACCCGAGTGACTTACCTAAAGGAAGATGTTTGTGACTCAGTTCTTGGCTTAGGGTTGTGCACCTGCTGGTTCTGAGTGCTGGCCCACTGTTCCTGGAGGGTAAAACCTCCAGCAGTGAGCCCAAGTGTGAGCAGATTCAGAGCTGTGGCCATATGGAGTCAAAGTGGTTCAGAGCACTCCAGGAGCGTGGGAGGAGACTCAGCTATCCTTCAGCTATAGCTGATATCTTTTAAGTACCAGTTTCAATTCTGAAGGGTATTTCTCAGTAGTAGGTGTGGTACCAAGTTGGTAGGACTGTTTTTATTGCATAGTTTTGCTGTAGAGGAGTCCAACTAATAAAACTGAATAAGTAACTGAGAAGGGTAATTTAGAAGGGGCCTGGCTGGCTACTCTGCAGAGAGGCAGTGGAGACAATCCCCAGCTCCTTATTGAAAATTCTCTTTGCAGTAATATTTTAGGGAATAGATACACCACTTATTTTGTCACAGTGATGTTTATAAAACATTTGGAAGAGATGTGCTTTCATAATAGTCTTGTTTTTTTTTCCTTCCACAGCATTTAACTGCAGCCATTCATCATTTATTCTGTTGACATTGTCAAATTTTTGTTTTGCTTAAGTTTGTATCCACACACAACCAATCTTTCCTGTCTTAACCATCAAATACCGCCCTACTCATTTTCTCAGAGATTAAGAACTATGTAAAGCACATGCCTGGATACTGTGGATGTGGACTATGTGGGCTTTAGTAAAGCCTTTGACGCTGTTTCCCACAGCATTCTCCTGGAGAAATTAGGTACTCATGGTCTGGATGAGTGCACTCTTTGCCCAGAGAGTGATGGTGAATGGAGTTACACTGGTTGGTGGCTGGTCACGAGTGGGATTCCCCAGGGGGCAGTACTGGGGCCAGTCCTGTCTTAATATCTTTACAAATAACCTGGATAAGGGAATTGAGGGAACCCTCAGCAAGTTTGCAGACCAACCAGGTAGGGTTGGAGTGCTGATCTGCTGAAGGGTAGGAAGGCTCGGTAGAGGGATCTGGACAGGCTGGATCAATGGGCTGAGGCCAATTGTTTGATATTCAACAAGGCCATGTGCCAAGTCCAGCACCTGGGTCACAACAACGCCCTGCAGCGCCGTAGGGTGGGGACAGTGGCTGGAAAGCTGCCCAGTGGAAAAGGACCTGGGATGCTGGTTCACAGCCCAGTGAACATGAGCCAGTGTGTGCCCAGGTGGCCGGGAAGGCCACTGGAATCCTGGCCTGTGTCAGGGATAGTGTGGCCAGCAGAACCAGGGCACTGATCATCCTCCTGTCCTGGGCACTGGAGAGGGCACACCTCAAACCATGGGTTCAGTTTTGGGCCCCGTAATACAACACAGAGACTGAGGTGCCTGGAGCGTGGCTAGAGAAGGGCAGAGATGCTGAGAGAGGGTGTGGGGGACAGGTCATATGAGGAGTGGCTGACAAAGCTGGGGGTGTTTAGCCTGGGACAAAAAGGCTCAGGGGGGACCTTGCTGCTCTGTATAACTACCTGACAGGAGGCTGCAATGAGCTGGGTGCCAGTCTCTTCTCCTAAGCAGAAGGGTGACAGGAAATAGTCTCATGGTGTGCCAGGGCAGGTTTAGGGTGGAGATTAGGAAACATTTCTTTACCAAAAGGGTTGTCAAGCATTGGAATGGGCTGCCCAGGGAAGTGGGGAAGTCACCATCCCAAGAGGTGTTTAAAAGATGTGTAGATATTTCACTTAAGGACTTGGTTTAGTGGGGGACTTGGAAGTGCTGGGTTAACAATTGGACTTGATGGTCTTTGAGGGTTTTTCCAAGCTAAATGATTCTATAATTATATGAATTAGGTCTTTATCAGTGTGAGTATTGCCCATGTAAGGGCCATAAACATAAGGTGACTTTAATAAGTATTGAAAGAAATTTCTGGAAGTGTACAGTGGGTAGTTGCAGACTATATTGTGGAGCACTGAATAAAAAAGTCCCTAAATGAGTGGGTTTGTACCACAATGCTTGACAAAAGAAAAGGAACTACAGCATGTATTATGGGATTTAAAATTCAGAACAGCAATTGGAACTGTAAAATGGGCAGCAGTGTGCCCAGGGAAAAGCAGGAGAGGCACCAGATAGTGTTTTCTCTGGGAAACTGGAGGCTTGTGTGTGACCTGTAAACTGAATTATCCTGAACCCTTGAGCAGCAGAGAGAAACTCTGCCAGGTCAAAGCAATGCTAGAACAAGAATGGTCTCATCTTTATGTTCCAATGGTTGGCTTAGTCACGTATGTCTTGTTTTTCTAGAGAAACAATTGATAAAAGCCAAGGCTTATCATCTTCAGAGTGTGGAGATCATGATAAGAGATGAGTCAGTAAGTTCCTCAAAGCAGCATTGGAGGGGCTGGATTGCATGGAAAGCAGCTGGAGGCAGTGGTGTTAGCAGTGTGATGCAGTAAAATAAAGGCAAAGCTAGAAAGGATCCAGGCTTTCTGTAGAACTGGACAGATACTTCAATTTCAAAATTCTGATTTTTTTTTTGCTGTTATTTAGACTAGAACTTTACAGCACAAGAGAAGTGTTGTGAATTACTTTTCTTCCAACATGCAAAGGGTTTTTATATACGTTTTTTTTTCTCAGTAGTCCTGTAGAACAGCAAAATTACCATGAATTCTATTCTGTTGTGGGAAAGAGAGGATTGCACCATTTTTAAGACATCAGATGAGTCTGGAAAAGCATCCTTTAGTAGACAGGTATAGTTAGATGCTTAAATAGGAGAGCTGGGTGCTGGTCTTATTAGCAGAACCCCTAATTACATGGAGAATCTGGTTATGATCTCACACCTAGATTAGAAATAATTGTTTAAAGAATTACTTAGTAGTGAAACTGTTACAGTATAAAACTAGTATAGATGGGAAAGAAGTGAAGTTGTCTTGATTAGAACTGAATAAAATGTGATCACACTTCAGCTCTTTATCAATAGTTACCATTGTGTATGTGTATCATTGTTTCTTCAAGAAAAGATGTTACATTTTGAATAAAATTAAAAGCAAAATTAAAAGCAAAATTAAAAGGTATGGCGCTGTCTCATATTGCTGGGTACCTGTCCCTGTACAGATATATCAGACAACAAGAAAAATGACTCTGAGATAAACATGGAAAATAGTGTTTCAATTTTAACAGTGATTATCCTGAAGTTACTTAGTTTTCAGATTCTCTGGGGAAAATTGTCAGAGAGTGGCTAATGGCAGTTATCACATTACATTACTGATTTTTGTGAGATCTGCATGGCCCTTTTTTCTTTTGTGCTATAATTAAACTGCAGTTGTTTTCCACAGCAACAGTCTTTCTAGAGTTTTGGAAAAGGCGGAGAGCTGTATTAACCTATGACTGGGACCTCATAGACTGGGAAGATGAAGAGGTAAGAAGAAATAGAAGTAAACTTGTAAAGTTTATTATCAGCATGTTTTAAGAGTAAATATCAATCTATACTGCATGTCATCATCTGAGTTTGTAATTCAGGTTATGTTTGTATTTATAAAGCTGATTGCAGAATAAGCAAGTATATTTGAGACTATACCAGGATACTTTGCCTTCTGCAAGTAGCATTATGATTCCAAATATAATTCTACATTTATCAAAAGTATCCTTTGAAAAACTGAGTGGAAATACTTTCTGTACAGAGGACAGGAGCTTCTGCTGATGCCAGCACAGATGCTTTTGAGTTCTGTGGTTTCTTGTACTGGAAATTCCTGATCCTGCCTCCAAATGGGACCAAGACAAGCAAAAGGGACAGAAACTAGATTTTATATCTTTTTGAGAGGCATAGATTATCCTTTGAACATTCTGCTATCAGCATCAGGAATAATAAAATGATTTTATTACTTCATAAATCATTAGCATAGCTGTAATTTAATATGTTGGTGATTTAATTGCAGATTAAGTTGATAGACTTTACCATTACTTGTTTTATAGTTTCCATAGACGGGTAGATACAATCTGGTGGCTTTTAATAAATGGTTTCATGTCACGAAAAGCACCATTATAACTGACATTAGTTTTCTTACCAATTTCTGCAGACAATCTAGAATCTAAGTCAGTCTTTTTAATATCCTCACACAGTGGGGAAGGCTCTTACGGTTTCTGTTCTTTGCTGGTCTCTGGCCCTATTTCCAAGGATTTTCAAAAGAGGGAATTATTTAGGTACTTATGTTGAAGCATTATAAGAAATAATTTGTATCAGGATAATAGTCTACTTTATAGCACATTTATGTCTGATTCTTCAGAGAAATAAGTAATGCAATAAATGGAATCAACCCTGTCATTCCAGGAAGAGCTGCGTCCCCAGTTTGAAGCTAAATATTCCCAAGTGGAAAGAGTAAATCCCATCACGGGAAAACCTGAACCTTTTCAACCTTTCCCTGATAAGCTCAGTCGACTGATGGTGTCTGTCTCAGGAATATTCTTCATGGTGATGTTTCATAATATTAGAATTATTTTATTGTAATTCATCTTACTCTGATGTAAATAGCAACTTATCATGAGTGCATTCATTAAGATTACTGGATGTTCATAATATAGGCAAAACTGATGGTCTCAGTCTTAGTGCTTGTTTAGGGATCTCTCTCTTTCAAAAGAGGGACTGTAGTTATATTGTAAAAGAACAGTAAAAAAATTTTTTTAACTTGTATTTTTGTTCTCTCAAATTCTGCTCTCCAAAACAAATAGAAATCCCTAGTATGCTTGTTGATTTATTGTTTCAGTGGATATTATTTTAGGCACGATTTCTTTTGTTCCAATATCTCTACTCATCAATCCACACGTGCAGATCTCACTGGTCCTCACCGCAGTGTTTGCAGTCGTGGTGTATCGACTCGTAGCCATGGAGCAGTTTGCTTCCTTCAAGTGGTACTTCATCAAGAAGTATTGGCAGTTTGCAACGTCTGGCACTGGAGTCTGTATCAATTTTATGATCATCATGTCACTCAATGTCGTAAGTCTTCTGCTCTTTTAAAGGAGTGATTAATTTTAGAGTAATTCTCAGAAGCTTACTGAGTTTACCAGATATCACATTTGTACCTGTTTGTGCTTATTCATGGAGCAGTGTCTGAAGCTGGTATTTCAGGGGGTTGATAGTGTTTTTCTCCAATCCCTTTTTAATTTGTGAGTGCACATCTTTGCTTATGTCACCAGGTCACGGGGACAGACTCCTGCTTTCTATATTTGCCCTTTTGGGTTTTTTTGTATTACTTTTTACAATACATCTCTAAATGAAGCTACATTATTTCCTTGGCTGACAATTTATTTTTTAGGTTGCTTTTAGTTGATGACTTTTAATTTTCCCTTTCATTTAAAATGCAGCTGTGATACCAGTGTTGCACATTCCTGGAACTACTGTGAGATGTGATTTTGGTGTAAGCTTTTTCTGTCATGTCACAGCAGGGATTTAATCATTTGCTGTTGTAGCACTATGTGCATGGGTAGAAACTGTGTTCTTTCAGCTGCAAAATTATTTATCATCTTTCTGTTCCCATGCAAGCACAAACAGGTAAAAAGGGATAACAACCCAGCAAACAATGGCTTTAATTATCTTAGGGAGATTGTGCACTCATTTCTTCTAATCAGAGTCATGTATTTATTTCTGTTATCGTTCTGAGTCACAAAAAGTACATTCAAGTGAACAAGCAAAGCTACCAAACCCAACTTGCTATTTATAGTAAATACTCAAGGAAATATTTTTCAGAGTTGGTAACTGCCTTGTGCTAAGTGTCATTTCAAATAAAGACAGGAGATCGTATTTTGAGAGAGAAGGAAGTTTTCAGTAGAAGGCTGATATGCTCAACCAGGGTGCACATCCATGCAAAGGAAAACTGCTCTGTGTAAAGGCTCTTGCCTGCTTTTAGATCACATGGGTTTGTTCCTGAAGTTAGAGGATAAACATCTAGCTGTTGATTAAGAGAACCATTGATATCTGAATATTTCTCTTGGTTTATTTGCTTGTTTTATCTTTATTGTATATTTCGTATATATGCTTACGTTCATTTACATGGACAACGAAAACTGGACTAAAGCAGTTCAACAAAGTCTTTATAGGAAACTCTATTCCTGTAGCTACATCCCTTCTCTGTGCAGAAACCTTGCTGCTGTAGGGCAACAGAATACCTCTGTTTTGATGCTTGTTTTCATTCTGGATTTGATATCACAACAGCCAGGGTGTGCTATACTTACACCATATCTCATTTCTGGTTTAGGTGTATGAGAAGGTTGCCTATCTCCTGACAGACTTAGGTATGTCTCTCTTCACTAATGGTGTGGTTCTTGCTGGCTGTGGCATATACCATAAAGTAGGGTTTTGAAAACTTCGTCTATGCATGGTACATTTCTGGCATTTCCCTAAGCAAGTGAGAAAGGTCAAAGAAATAAGAGAAATTATTATTAATTAATTACTGGGAAAATGATAGAAAATTAAGGAATTTATTCTTCTACTTCTTTCAATTTTTCATATTGCAGAAAAAACTCATTTTATTTTGGAGCAAAGGTCAAAATACATTTCCTTCTTTGAATGCTAAAAGGTTTTTTCAATTTTCCCCAAATCCTTAGTTATTTTTTAGTTATTTTAATTTGAACTTTCATATGGAAAAAAACAGGTTAAGATAAAATTATTGTAATGAATTTTAAAGTAGTCCTAATTTTTTCACCTTAAAATTTTGTACTGAAGCCTCTAGTTGTGATTTAGTCACAGAGATAAAGCTTTCTACCTTATAGAAGACAGGAAAGCAAAGACAGAATTTATGATCTCCGACAGTGTCAATGTGTTATCGTTTAGTGTTTTCACATCCTCACTTTTAGCCCCTGTCAAAATGTGTAAGTCATCCTGTCTGGGTTAAACACGAACTGGCTGCTTACATTCAATAGCTCCCTCTTCTGGTTAAAGTGTTAAACAAGGCGCTCAAAACTTCATAGTGCTCCAGGTAACAGGCAGTTAAAGAGGTTAGCAAGGTTCAGAATGTATAGTCAACTTACTCAAAGCGTTAAAATATTTTAAAGTATTATTTTAGATCAAACATTTAGATCAAATGTATTATATTGTTACAGACCAGAGAATGGGAAAGAAAATAATTGTTTAAGTGCACAGCTGTTTTTTCCCAAAATATTTGAAAGAACTAAAAAAAAAGAAGATGGTTTCTTGAACCAAATATGATGGAGCATTAGGTGTTTGAGTTAGGTGACTCTTCCAAAGGCCTTTTAGATCAAAGGACACCTTAACTTCTGGGAACAAGTGTCCATATGTAAAGCTATCCTGTATATTTGTATTCACATTTAGTCATCATTAGACCAGAGTAATTAAGTAGTACAACTCCAGGCAGTTTGGGCTTACGACTCATGAATGTGCTTTAATGTAGTTTTTAATGTAGTGTATTCCAAATTTGATACATCCATCAAAGATGGACTTTGTAAAAAATTGATTTTTAATCGTTATCACCAAGTTCTAATTTACACATAAAAAAGGTCTCTGCAAACCTTAAATAAAAGGGCACTGCAGATCGACACAGAACACTGGTGGCCCTACAGGCATTTCTACATTGCTTTCCAAAAGAAGCCAAAAAAGAACCTCTGTTCTTTCCTCCCTGAATTATAACCTGTTTGTCACTCCACAAAACATTGGGATGAGGAAGTCTTGAGGACAGAGTAGTGCTCTTACAGAAACATTTAGAAGGTGAGATGCTTGGGTGAGAAATCAACTGGCTGTTAGTTGTTTCTTTCACCTCTGCTTTCCTTGGCAACCCCCATCTATTGCTCCACTGATGCCAAGTACTTCTGCTTTTTGGACTTTATTTTGTTGTTGTTATTGGTCTGGTTTGGGTTTTCTGTTTTGTATTGTGGGTTTTTTTTGTTGGTTTGGTTTTGGTTTTTATTGTGCTGTGTTTTTTTTTATTTGAATCAAGACACATCTCGCCTTAAAATGAAAGGTTCACACTGAATTCAGAGGTATTTCATGGAAATAGAACAGGTATCTTCCCACAGAATTGTGATCTATGCTGTACTGAGGGGCTTGCATCTCCTTTTTCCACACAGAAATGGCATAATCTGAGCTGGGGCAATGGTTTCGTGATCTGTAGGCTGAAAAATTTCAGGGGAAAAAAAAACCCAATTGCAACCTGATGGGGCACCACATATTGAAACAATTGCTTGTCCTGTAAGCATTGATTGATAGTGAGCAAAGTTCTGCATAACTTAATTTCATTTTTGTTGATCTAATGTATATTGTGTCTTTCTGAAGAGCACCCTAGAACAGAATCGGAATGGGAAAACAGCTTTGCCTTGAAAATGTTCCTCTTCCAGTTTGTCAACTTGAACAGCTCTATCTTCTACATTGCCTTTTTTCTTGGCAGGTAAGTTATCTTTGCCAGCTGCACGTGAAGGAAAACTTGCACAGGACTCAAAATCCTTACTAATTTTACAGGTTTGAAGAAAATACAGTAACAGTTTGAACTGTAAGGTTTAGACAAGAGTCAGGTTCTCAGGATAATTAGTGACACTAAATTAAATATTTTTAACTATATGTGGGGATTGGACCCTTGAAATAATCCATGAAACTAGAGTAAAAATTCTGCTTTTTAAGGGGGTCTATATACATGACTTTTCTACTAAAAGAGAATTCAGAACTTTTGAAGATACATCCACTGCCTCAGTGTGGGTCTGTATTTAGCCCTGTGCTAATAGGCTTTATTAATTTTTTCTTTTAATTCCCTTTGACTTATGTTTCCTAGAATGCATTTCTATAAACAGTAAATATTGTCTAACAAGTCCTGTGTCAGAGTGGGAAGCAGCAGTTCTGGCTCCAGTTTTTGTGTGTATCTTGAGCTCAGTGCATGAGATACAGGAGATACAGTGCAGGTCTAACCTTCCTTCATCTTCAGCTCAGTTTTGTTGTGGTCACACCTACCATTCCTCCAGAACCTACAAAATATTTCAGAGTGCCCTTCTATAAAGTGTTAGAGTATAATTTCAGTTCAAGATTGTTTGCAGAAAGGCAACAACAAAAGCAAACAATCAGACAAAATCCTTTTTGTAAAGTCTGGTGGTGCAGTTTGTTACATCTGGTGGTGTATTTGCCATACAGTATCTAAACTTATTTGTGTCTTGCTCTCTCCTGTGTCTAGTAGGACCAGACACGGGTTTCTTGCTCTGTCATTTATAACTTTCACTGAGGTCATCAAGAATTTTTATTCAATTTGTTTTGCAAATCAAGTGTACACTTTGGGTGGGCAAGCAGATCCCTGTGCTGCAGGAAATTCCTGTGTATTGCAAGGGCTTGTCTTTTAGATTAGATCTGAATATCTAACACCTAAAACCTCTGAAGCTGGGAGTTTTGTTCGGGACAGAATAAAAGCTTAGGATCATTTTCAGAATGATGGTCCTTGATTGTGTTCTGAAAGCCCCATGTCCTACAGATACCAGGGTGAAGCCTGTGTGATTCAATCTGTTGATATTTGGTGTGTTTAATCAGTGGATGTTGGGAGATAACTACTGATACAGGGTGTTCTTGGAATGTGCACTGAGAAACAGAAATCTTGTTTTCCAGGTTTGCAGGCCGCCCAGGAAAGTACAATAAGCTTTTTAACAGATGGAGGCTGGAAGAGGTAAGCAATCCTGGTTGGTGTCCCTGTGATACTGCCATGAGTAAAAAGGAAATGGCTGAAGGACATGAATGCCCACTTTGAAAGAGTTATTTTCCCATGCATGTGCAGTGAATAGTAAACTCTTATTTATAACACAGGATAGGAGACAGAAGGTGTGTTATTCCTGTTGTTTTCTCCACTGTGCTGAGTGACTCTGCCTGAGACACACTGTTCTTTCTGTCTCTGTCTGTGGGAACAGTGATAGTCCCTTACCTCACAAGCCTTGCTAAGTGCTATGACATTGGAATCTCCTGGGTTTAGGGAATTTTTGAATGGAGGATATAAATATAAAGCAATCAGCTTTTTTTATCAGCTTCTTAAATTTCTACCAGCGCAGAAAAGACATGGATCTTTTGGAATGGGTCCAGAGGAGGGACACAAAAAGACTCAGAGCTGGAGTGCCTCTCCTCTGAAGACAGGCTGAGAGAGGGGGAGTTGTTCAGCCTGGAGAAGAGAAGGCTCTGAGGAGACATTATTGCTGCCTGTCAGTACTTAAAGGGGCTTATAAAAAAGATGGGCACAAACTTTTAGGAGGGCCTGTTGAGACAGGACAAGGGGTAATGGTTTTAGTCTAAGAGAGGGTAGATTTAGACTAAGTATGAGGAAAAGATTATTATTTTTGTTTTAATATGAGAATGGTGAAACAGTGGAACAGGTTAACTACAGAGGTGGTGGATGTCCTAGCCCTGGAAACATTCATGATCAGGTTGGATGGAGCTTTGAGCAACCTCATTTCGTTGAAAGTGGCCACATTTATTGCAGGAGCATGGACTAGATGATCTTAGGAGGTTCTTTCCAACCCAAACTGATTGATAGTCCTGTGCTTTTAAAGAAGAAAAGTACGGTTTTGAAAATTTAACTTGAGAATATGTTAGGATTGCAACTCACCAGAATGCTGAATTTATCTCATATCTCTGAAAAACAGGTTTCTTCTACTGAACCTTGGTAGCCACACAGTAAAACACCAGAACTTTGTAGTCCATGGTCTGAAAAAATGGCTCTGTAATCACTAAACATTTTAATGTGGCAATCTATATAGTTAAGATACCAGTACCAGAAATTAAGTTTCTTTTTGGACTTAGAATATTGCAAATGTAATATTGTTCCATTCTTTTGAAATGAAGTATGTATTGATCTAAGTGAATGGTCATGTATGTTTGCCATATATCTGGCACACATACCTTTAACTTAGGTAATATGATCTAGTTCTCCAAGAAATAATATGGTTATTCAGCTGAAGTCTGTGTTAATATTTCTCTTATAAGTATTTTTTCCTATTTCTGTAGATTCAGATTAGTGTTTTTCACCAAATATATGTAATATTTTTCATGTACCCTCTGAACAAATAAAATTAAAGGAATTCTTTTATTTTAGCTATTGGTCTTTTCCCACTTCATTTCAGTGTCATCCTAGTGGCTGCTTGATAGATCTGTGCTTACAAATGGGAGTTATTATGGTTTTAAAGCAAATGTGGAACAACTTCATGGAACTGGGCTATCCGTAAGTTCAGATGTTAAAGTTTATTTTACAAGTAGTGAATACATTTTAGGGTGATTCAACGATAGGGAGAAGTATTTTTATATTTGGAGACTGTTTTCACTTTTTGCATCTCGCATATTGGAAGTTTATTCCCAAGGAAAGCATTAACTGCTGCTCCAAGACAAAACTTCCTGGGGTGTGTTAACCATCTAAATTGTTTATTATGATTTCATTTTCCCTAATACAAACAGAGCTATTCAACCTCTGAAGAGACTAATGGGCTAAGAGTCTTACAGTTTTCTTGAAGCTGGAAGAATATCTTTTCAGCAAAGGTTGATCAACAAATATTAATTTAATTGAAGTCTCAACCTTGAAAACATGTCAGAAAGGGTTTTGCTCACAACATGCAGTTTTCCTACAAATGAGGGGCAGTGTACTGTATGTTGTGAAATGTGGATTTTTGAAAAGGACAAACCTCCTTGAAATGCCAGGCTTCCTGTCTTCTCAGCCTAGCAGGATTTAGCTCTGTCTAGAATTTATTTTAGAACATGCTTGTATTTTGGAATGGAAAGAAGTGTTTTGTTTTGACAAAACCATTGTTTGGAACTTTGGCAACAGTTGCTCTTTCAGTAAAAGAGAGCCAAACACTAAATTGCCTTGAGAAAAAATAGTAGCAGTCTATTAAAGTACTTATAAGAAAACTGGTTTCCATCTTCAGCCTCTTTTCCCTGATGTCTAGAAACAAACAGTCGTCTTAAATTGCCCACTGTGTCAGTACTGGATAATATTATCCATTTGTATAACACTTTAATTTGTGAGCTATTATCTACTTAATATTTATAGCTACTTTATGAAAAGATATCTGCACTGTTTGATGAAAAGTAGTCGTAAATATTTGTAGCTTCAGCATTCAGCAACACAATTTTAAACACTTTTTCCTATTTCTAAAAACATAAAATTCTGTAGGGCATCTAGATCTTTAAGTTTGTTCAAAAATAGATGTATTCTGCTATTCACTGTATTCCAGCACAGAGTTCTTACTGAGCTCCACTTACATAGTCTTTTACAGAAATGAAAATAAAAGAATGTATTTTTAATTCTCTTGCTATGCATTTTTTTTTTAATTTATTTAGTCATTCAGGTAAATACTACAATAAAAAAAAAAAGTCTATCCAAGCATGTTCCACATTCTGAAAAACTTATCTGTACAATGCTGAACATGCTACATTAAAGACATAATTAAAATCATAATGCAGAATTTTGAGAACTTTTATAAGTTCTTTGAACTATATCTTAGATGATATTGTAAATATTTCCTAAAAATACCTAAATAAGCATTCAGATGCTATTCAAAATAGGCCTACTCCCTTCAAAACAATACCAGAAAATATTTTAAATTACCGAGCAGACACAGTCAATAATACTCTCTTTATCTAATAAAGTTTATTACAGAATTGGTGGTCACGACGCAAAATGAAGAGAAGAGGGCAATCAATGGAGAATAAAATTTCTCTACCTCAGTGGGAAAAAGATTGGAATCTGCAGCCTATGAATCTCCATGGTTTAATGGACGAATATTTAGAGATGGGTGAGCACATTTAGGGAGGTGTGGTTTGCATCAGAAAGTGGAACTGGGTTGCATGTGAAAAGATCTTTTGCATTTCCAGTTTCTAACCATAGAAATGCCTGTCTAGTTTTACAGTTTGGCTTTACCACCATCTTTGTTGCTGCCTTCCCCTTGGCTCCTCTCCTGGCACTGCTCAACAACATCATAGAAATCAGGTTGGATGCATACAAGTTTGTCACGCAGTGGCGAAGACCCATGCCTGCAAGAGCCACAGATATAGGTGAGAGAACCCAATGGCTGTCACTGTCAGGTACCATCCCTGTGTGTTTTCTTCTTTAAAGCAGCCTAACTCCTGAAATATTTCATGTTTCAAGGTGATAATAGAACCTACAGGTCTCAAGGACAACTCTCCTGTTAAGCAACAAAAGGACACTCGGTTGCTTTGTTAAGAGGATTCCTTAAATTTGTTTTACATTTCCAAAAAGGAATCACAATAGTTTGAATATTAAAAACAGGCTAAATAGTATTTCAGGCTTCTGATTTGTGGAACTCTAGGTTTAAAATCAACTGAATTTAGAAACTAAATGTAAGGACTAAATTCACTTTTGATTTTAAAATATCTTGCCTAGTTTTTCTGATTCATAATTCTTTTCCAATAAGATATGAGTAATAATGACTTTATTATCACAGTGCGACTTTATATGACAATGTGACTGTAAAAACCTGGTAACTTTGCTGTCATTTCTCTTATTTCTAGGTATCTGGTATGGAATTCTGGAAGGAATTGGAGTTCTGGCTGTCATCACCAATGCCTTTGTTATTGCCATTACTTCTGATTACATTCCACGTTTTGTCTATGCATACAAATATGGTCCCTGTACAGACCAAGGATACAGACAAGAAAAGTAATTAAGATATTCTTTATATATACATATATGTTTCAGTAGAAGCACACTTTTGCTGCTGTATTTCTGTGATAACATACTTAACATATAACAAATGTATTTCTCTTTTACATCTGTGCAAACCTTCACAGTGATTCGAAACAGTTTGCAAAGTAACTCCACTGTTATATAAGTGGAAAATCTTATCTTCCCTTCTGAATGCAAACAACAAAGTTCAGTGTACATTGTATCAGTTTCCCCTTCTCCTTCCCCTTCCCTGTTTTTTATTCTGCTCTCTGCCTCTCTCACCATCTTTCAGAGTTCAGTAATTTTAGGAAACAGTGTAGAACACTGTAGCAACAATTTTTGGTTTATATCTCCTGGTAGATAAAAAACAAGACCATAATAAATGCTGAAAATAGGTTTTTAAACAAGGTGATATCTGAAACAGATGTTACTCTGTTCTTTCCAGTAAACTTTGCTTCTCTGTATAAAATTTTAGAATTGCTTTTGTCCTGATAAGTAAATAAATGCTCACAATATATGATAGGAGAATATGCTTACATACAGGATCTGTGCTGTATAACCATTTTACGAAGAAGGTCCTGACCCTTTGGCTTTTTCTTTCAGATGCCTAAAAGGATATGTCAACAGCAGTTTATCAGTATTTGATTTGAGTGAACTTGGGATGGGATACTCGGGATACTGTCGGTATGTTTCAGTGCTCTTCTTGTAATACAGGCATGGACATTAATGCAGCCAGTAAATTGAAAGTCAGTGCTTAAATTGCTGCTCTAATAGTTTCTCTTTTGCCTGTAAAAGCATTGGAGTTTGTTCAACATGAAGTTTCAGGTGCAGGCAGAGTGTGGTAGGACACACTACTAACACATTGGAAACCTTGCAAGACTTTGTCTTTCATGCCTCTCTGAATTATTTCATTTCAAAGTTCCAGCAGATGCCAAGAAGGGTAAAAATTCTCGTTTAGGTTTTGTAGAGCAGTCTGAAGTCTAGTCATCAAAAAAGACAATTAAAATTTTGTATTGTTGTGGCTCTAACCCAGCTGGAGATTGCAAACAGTTTTGCAATGAGCGTTAGTTTAAATTAGAATCATGTTACATTTATGCCAACTTTATCTGGAGAACCTTAAATGCTTATAAACAAAGGCAAGAACCAATTTAGGGTCAACAAGTTTGAACTTAACACTTCAGCTTTGTAACAGTAAAAGAAATTGTTTGCTCTGGATTTTTGGAAGCAAAAAGTACCATCTCATAACCAGTGCTATTTAATACCCTTTAGTGTGGACTGTTCTCCCTTTCTGTTTCATTCCTCTTGAAGCCTGCTTTCACTTCAGTTTCTCTCCTTTTAGATAGTTCTGGGATGAACTAGAGCCCACTTGGCCATATTCAGGTTTTTGAGCACAGGCTAACTGATTGGGTTTCTTTTTGCTTTGCAGGTATAGAGACTACAGAGCCCCACCATGGAGTTCAACTCCCTATGAATTCACTTTGCAGTTTTGGCATGTCCTGGCAGCACGGCTGGCCTTCATCATCGTATTTGAGGTTAGTCAT
This sequence comes from Xenops minutus, assembly GCA_035221455.1. Taxonomy (NCBI): domain Eukaryota; kingdom Metazoa; phylum Chordata; class Aves; order Passeriformes; family Furnariidae; genus Xenops; species Xenops minutus. The sequence goes on along the minus strand of JAWWEE010000158.1, from coordinate 138,016 downwards.
GGAAAGGAACAATTCTTTTCTACCTCTGTCAAGTCTGAGTCGATTCTTTACAGTAGTTCCATAAGTAAATTTTCATTTTCATCAGTTCATTGCAGTCAAGAAAGTGGGAAAAAAATTGTCTTTGCAAAACTGTTGGCTGCGTGCTGTTTCAGACAGAATTGACAGAGCATGTGCTTATTTTAATGAGTCCCTCTAAAATCATATTTTCCTAACAGTCATCTTATACATCATGTTGGTTCCCAACCAAATCTTTCACATTTTATTGAAAAATAAATGCAAGTTTTGTGTACACTAGGCAAGGCTATTACTGGATAACATATGTGTTAGGAAAATTATACATGATTCTAACCTAATACAAAAGCAGAAATGTATATACTAAACCTGAAGAATGTATTGCATACTATCCAGGAATCTGGTTCCTATTTCCATTATAAGCCCCTAACAAAGACTACTTGTAGTTAATGTTTGCATTTGTTAACCATACTAGCATATCCTGCAGTCACATCTTCGTTGAAGTCAATAACTATATGTTTAATTTTACTTTTCACAAGACTTCAGCATTTCCCCATTTCTGTTAGGCCACTCATTTACTCCCATATCAGTGTGTATTTTTATTAAAAAACCCGAAGGAGTTGCCTTCCAGTCATGAATTGAACCTCAGTTTGAGTTTTGCCACAGACTTTTAGGCTTTAAAATGTGGACCTAGAAATGAGTAACTATCCATTTTTTAAGCAATTACTTTTGTTCTTCTTTTCAGCACCTTGTTTTTGGAATAAAGTCCTTCATTGCCTACCTGATTCCAGACATGCCCAAAGACTTGTGCGACAGAATGAGGCGAGAGAAGTACTTAGTCCAGGAAATGATGTATGAGGCTGAACTGGAACATTTGCAAAGAGAAAGGAAAAAGAATGGGAAACAGTATCACCATGAGTGGCCTTAGTCACTACCATGCTGCAACAATACCACTGTTTGAAATTGCGGAGTGCAGTTAAAAAAATGAAGTTAGAGCCTGGCACCAGTGTGAGATTCCTTCGTGCTGTATATATGTTCTTGCTGGGCAGACTTTGGTGGGCACTGGAAAACAGATGTTTCCAATGGTGACAATGAAAAGCCTTACCTGTAACTGGTCTGTGGTGAGCTCCAAGGAGAACTGGCACTCAGGAATGTGCAGACAGATTGAAAACGTGGACAATGGTTTGAAAAAAGGCAATGAATTTCATGCTGTTCAGGAAGATACTAGCAGCATAATGAAAACAAAAAAAATACCAGTGAACTTCAAGAGTAAGGGCATGACTAAAACCAACTTACATGATATCCACTACTTCTACAGCTTCTGATTGCTCAGTTCCATCTGTAATGCCTCTAAAGAAAAGAGCAATTGTTGCCTTTGTGGCCATAACTTGATCTTTCAGGCTTACTGTTTTGTCAGGTTTGTCCTAGTCTCTTGCTGAGATTGTGGATGTGGTCCTACCCTAAAAAAGGGGTCTGTGGCTGCTTAATATATATACTATGCAGTTTAAGATTTGCACATCAGTGTCATTAATTTATCCTTCTAGTTGAAAACCAAAAAGTCCAAATTCCAAAAGAAAACAGCAGCACTAGGAGAATGCATTACATTGCCCACATTGCAGCTCTGTGTGAAAATGACACGGCTGTTGAGTTGTCTTTCCACTTTTGTGTGTGGCAAGGCCACCTCCACACGCTTCCAGGATGAAAGGACTGTCATTTTCATGCTCTGGTGTAGCATGCAGATGTCTAACTGTGTTCCTGTTCCTTTTGACCTGTCTGGGCAATGATTCCATGACTTCACAGAATGCTAACTTGAAATATTCCCATGCAGTGCAAATGACTTAGTCTTCAAAATGCAATTAACTTTTTTATTGTATGCAAGCTTCTGCAGATATATATGAGATGTACAATATAACATCATGACTTGCTTGTTCAGGGAAGGAGAAACAGAGCAATTTATAACAATGCTGTTCTTACTGTAATAGTAAATGTTCCAGTAATGTACACTTCTTTTATTGGCCTAAATATGTCAAAACATGGCAGTTAAACACAGACAAATACATATACAGATTGTATATAAATGCATACACACACAGTGGTTACAATTATTATTATTATCATTATTATTATTATTCCTTCTTACAGTTGGGGGGGGCTTTTTGGACAACATCATTATAAAAAGTAGATGTTCATGTAAGAATCAAATTTCAGTTTTTATGTGCAGACAGCATACTACAGTGTTCCTTGTGGTTATAGTCACATTTTGGTGATGAAATTGTTTATTACTAACGTTTCATAAGATGGGAAAAACACTTAAACAGCTTAGATAAGTTTGCAGGAATGTCTTGCAGAGAAGGGTGTGAAGAAACAGTTACACTTTTTATGTTTTTCTTGCACTGTTTTAAGTAATCTTTCTCTATATTGGATAAGAAAAAATTTAAAAAGCAGTCAACAAAGCACAGTAACTATAAAGGCTGCAAATTTTAACATTATTTTTAGGGATGAAGCTGCAGCAAAATCACGCTGACAGATATGAAAAGACCTGAATTTTTACTATTTACAATACCCTATTGAACTAAAAAGTGTGATTCCAATATTCACTTGCATCTATTAGCAAAATAATTCTTTTTTATTCTTATAAAATTAATTTCAGTAATCAAAACCCATCAAAGTGGATAAATAGAATCTGTTGTATCCAGATGGCCTAGCATCACACTTTTAAGTTCTTTAGTAGTTTCATAATTTCTTGGTTAATTCCAGCTCTCTGTGACCAGACAAGGCAACTTGGTAAAGAGCTGGTGGAACTCAGTTTCCCAGGTTTTGGAAAGTCTGTTGTTTATTTGTATTCTGGGTTATGCATGAAGTTTCTCAGGAGTCATTATCAGAAAAAAAATTAGTGCACTCTTCTCAGTGCTTATAGAATCACACCGTTTGGTTTAATGTATTGTCTCTGTGTTTCATTCTGTGGGTTATTGAGCACAGTTTGACAGCACTAACCCTGTGTCACAGTTTTTGTTTCTGTGCCGCATAGTGATTGTACTTCAGTTCTTCAGAAGGTCACAGATGAGCTCTTTTTAATGTTTTCTCTAAAAACAAAATGCCTTGGCTGGCCCAAGGTATAAAGATACAGGGTGAAATCAGGCAAAAATCAGAAATATTGATTATTTTATACTTTCCTCTTTCTGCTGTGGATATCAGCATGTGTCAGTACATACTTAGGCAAATTCCAATTGGACTTAAAAAAACACATAAAACCCAAAATCTTTTTGTATTTGAGATTTAGATATATATATATATATATATACTATTAATTATTTTCAACACTGGTATATAGGAGTATACTTAAGGCAAGTATGTAGATGTGACATGATGCATTTTCTGCACTGGAAAAGCACAAGAAGCTTGGAGAAACACTCTGGATGTCCTTCACTTTTGGAGGACGTCAGCAGTGTGTAAAAGTCTTGCCACTATCCAGCCATTTGCTTAAGCTGAGAAACCTTTTTGCTAGACTTCATTTAGTATGCTGTTTTCATTGACTGCACGTTATTTTCCTAAAGTATAAGGCACACACTGTCCTCAGGAATAATGTATTTTTTGAATGGTGAATGACCTTTTCATATTCTAAATGTTGTCTTTTCAAACAAATGACTAGTATGACTAGACTGCATGTAAGCTGCATTTGTGAAATCTGACAAAGCTTTAGAACCTCAATTTGTGCAAAAATGCTTCAGGTCGTTGCAGTTCTAATCTATGACAACTTTGCTCTATGCATGCGCCCTTGGAGAGACTGCATGAGCAACTAGATATTTTTATGTATAAAAATGGATTAGTTTGAAATGTCTTAATTATTCCTAACCAAATTCTGCGTCTTCATTCAGACAAAGAAAATTTCCATTTCAGAAATGGCAAAAAGTCCAGATATGTGATACACATCTCATTTCTTATGACTTTTTATCCTTAATTTGTGCCTAATGTGTGAGATCTGAATTTTGGTGAATAAAAAAAGGAAAATCAGAATACTGTTTCGTTAGCCATCCTAATAACGAGAGGTTCCCCATCATAGCCCAATGTCTGTCTCTGTATAGAGGGAGGCAGTAAGAGCTCAGTATTCACAACTGAGCGCAACAGGGTTGCCTGAATGTTGAGCCCAGGCTCACCCAGCACAGGGATTGAGCGTCCTGATGGAGTACTAGTATTTGGAAATAAGTTAAACATCATGATGACTTCAGTAAAGCCTTTGAAAGTGTCTCCTACAGCATTCTCCTGGAGAAGCTGGCAGCCCGTGGCTTGATGGGGTGCACTCTTGGCTCATTAAAAACTGGCTGGATGACCGTGCCTAGAGAGTGGTGGTGAATGGAGGTGCATCCAGTTGGTGGCTGGTCACTAGTGGGGTTCCCAAGGCTCAGTGTTGGGGCCAGTCCTGTTTAATATCTTTGTCAATGCATGAGGGGATCAAGTGCACTTGCAGTAAGTCTGCAGACAACACTAAGATGGGTGGGATTGTTGATGCGCTGGAGGGTAGGAAGGTTCTGCAGAGGGATCTGGACAGGCTGGTTTAATGGGCCAGGGCCACTTGTATGAGGTTCAATGCAACAAAGTGCCAAGTCCAGCACTTGGGACACAACAACCCCATGCAGCACTATAGCTTGGGGACAGAGTGGCTGGAAAGCTGCCCAGTGGAGGGGGACCTGGAGGTGCTGGTGAACAACCATCTGAACATGAGCCAGTGTGTGCCCAGGAAGGCCAGTGGAATCCTGGGCTGTGTCAGAAATAGTCTGGCCAGCAAGACCAGGGAAGTGATTGTCCCCCTGTACTGGGCACTGGTGAGGCCACACCTTGAGCTCTGTGTCCTGTTCTGGGCCTCCTAATTCAGGAAGGACATCGAGGTGCTGGAGCAGGTCCAGAGAAGGGCAATGAAGCTGGTGAAGGGTCTAGAGATTAAGTCATATGAGGAGCAGTGGAGGGATGTGGCATTGTTAGGTCTGGAGAAGAGAAGACTCAGGGGATACCTTATCACTCTCTACAACCACCTGAAAGCAGGTTGTAGGAAAATGGGGTTCAGCCTTTTCTCCCAGTCAGTTAGTGACAGGACAAGACAACATAGCCCAAAGTTCCACCAGGGGAAGTTTAGGTTGGACATCAGGAAGAATTTTTTTCATGGAAAGCATCGGAATGGTCTGCTCAGGGTGGTGATTAAATGTCCATCCCTGGAAGTGTTCAAGAAACAACTTGGACATGGCACTTATTGCTGTGGTTTGGTTGTTATAGTGATGTTCTGTCAAAGATTAGACTTGATGATCTTTGAGGTCTTTTCCAACAATGATTTGATGATTCTATGGCTATTTCTGTTACCTTCATCTCCTACGTTTTTTTTCTAAAGGATTTATAGAGAAAATTTAGATGGACAGTGAAGCTAAATATTGGTGATGACAAGGCTAAAATTTTGATAGTGAGGATGGAGGATACGTGGGTTTTTGTTAGATGTTTCTTTGGAAGTCTGTATGTTCACTGCTACAAAATACACCTGAGCTGTGGCTAGGCCCTTTTCCAACAGCAACTTGTCATAAAATGGGTTTGGAGAAACAGTTAGGCTCAATTGTATCCTGTGGAAAGCACAAAAGGAGAATATCTAGAGACTAATGAAAATAGGTTAAATACAAAAATAAATAGGTAAATACAAAAATTGATAAACTTCCAGAAGTTTCTTTTATAGAAGGTTCTGCAGAAGGAAAAATATCTTGGGAAACACAGTTGTAAGGGTGGGTGTTGTTATGGGGAAAGGCAAGAATTTCTATTATATTTTATTCTTAATGTGCCACTAAGATGATCAGTCTAATAATGTCACAGTGCACATCTGCTGGTTCCTTGGTGCATCTTCTTCCACTGGAGACTCCAACTGGGAGTGTTGCCAGGGAGAATTTCTGGAGCCATGGGATCCAGTGGAGTTACCTGCAAAGTCCCACGTGGCACGGTGGGATTTAGTAATCTTTTGCATTATGTCACAGCTCATTCAGAGGCAGATTAGCACAAGCGTATTCCCAACCATCATATCGTTTTGGTTAGCTGAAAACCATCCATGTCAATAAATTGAATGGGCAATGGCCACATCAATAAAGCTTGTTTTATACAAACAGCTAAATATAAATGCAATAAAGTTAATGGGAAATAAAAAAAAAAGCACATTTTCTATTAAGTTTCTATTTCTATTAAGAAAAGGGACAAAGATAAAAACAGTGGTATGAGCAATCACTTACAATGCAGTAGTATTTCCAGAATAATTTTATTTTTTTGTAATCCTCATAAAGTACTGATGTTGCTTATTTTGGGACAAAGGTTGAAAGAAATACAAGGCCAGCCTTTCATTGTAACGTTTATTTGGTGTTAAGGCTGACACTAGAATTCAAACGGAATTCCACATCGAGGCAGACCTGTTATTTTGTTCCAATGCATATTTTGTCTGACTAAAATGCATACAGTGACACTTTTTGAAAGTGCTTAAGTGAGTTGAAAACTTAAATTCCTATGGTGGAAAAATTAGCAGCTTAAAAAGTTCCTTAAGTGTTTTCATAGTCAACCTCATGCTTGCAAAGCCCATGTTCTTCTGGGCTAAAATGCAACAACCAGAATTTTACAACCAGCAGGCTGAGGATAAAGCAGAAGAAACACAGGGATCCTCTTCACTTTGGCAGATTTTGCTCCGGAATGGCAACAGGTTCTGAAAAACAAGGATTTGAGAATGGAATGTGGGGACAGCCATCCTGATCTTTTTCTCCTCTGGCTCGTTCTTTACTTACCCTCAGTGTTTTATTACATGCTGCCTCCTGTCTGACAGTCCAACTTCCAGGGCAGTTCTGCAGTTTTATTTACAGGCTGGTTTTGGATGGCCCTTACTGAGAAGCCAGAGCAGAAAGTGCACAAATACTAGTTTGGTGCTTTTTCCAAATGAGTATGCACTGGATGAAGCAGTGTCAGGCAGCACAGGGTGTGTGCCATGTCTGGATCTGTCCTTTCAGTCACTTCCCCAAGCACATTTTCTTCTCTCTGTGTCCCTTCCTACATGCACATGCACATCCTAAGTACCCTACACAACCTTACAATTTTTACATTTATATAATAGTTAAGTATTGACAATTTTTCTCTCATATTGCCATTGCAACCACACTTGACAGAAATTTGGACTGACATGATTTTGTCATAACCCTGACAGCAAAATGTTACCACAACAGCACAAAGTTCTAACGGCACAACAAGAAATCACTTTGCTATTTCATGTTATGCAGGAAAATTTTTAATCCAGGACTTGGATTTAGTCTTCAAATGTTAATGGTGTATTCCCTCCCCCCTGCACTGGAAATTACCTTGTATTAGTTCTGTTGGCTCATTCTAACTCCTTGATCTAACCTCTGTAATGTTAGATGTTCTCTGGAGTTTGCATTCTTATTGACATGAGCTACTTGTTAGAATGCTGCTGGGTGAGAAATTAGGATTAAACGCATAAGAGTCAAGAGCTAATGGGATTCTAACTGCTGAGAACATGAGGATTTTTCTGTTAAAAATGGGAAAAAAATTCAGATCACACTTTTATTTTGTGTTCCATTTCAGTGACTCAGAGTTTTGTATTGAAAAATCTTCCAAACTGTTGGTTCTAATTTTTACCTAGAATAGTATCACTGAAATTTCAGTTCTTTGGAATGATCTCATGTAAAATCTAACTGAATAAGATAATTCAGCCATTTTTTACTCTGATAGTCCTGGCTAACTTGCAATATCATGATCGTACGAGATTTCTTAAAATGTGTATATATTTGAAATTTATGTAATATTTAAATACAACTTCATTTCTAAGTAAGGAGTAAGAATAAAATTTCAGCTATTTTTTCTATTCGCAAATCCACACTTTGTAACTAATCTTTAAAATAAGTTTACAGTATCAGAGAACGTTTCAGAGAAATTTACTTTTCTGTGCAAAACCTAGAAGTTCCTCTGGTGTGTCAGCTTTCGGTTTCTTTTTAAGATTACTTTTACAAGCCACTATGTACCCCAGAACTAAAATAATTCACTGAGGAAAAAGTTGTAGATCTGATTAATTATTGTAAGACACTTTTTGCATAAGTTTGTCTTTGAGATGCTGTTTACTTTATCAAGGTTTACATGTACAAATGCAACTACTTACTGTATCATACACATTTGAATATTGCATTTTTTTCATTAATAAACTTGGATATCTTTGAAAGAGGCTTTGCTTTTTATTATTCCAAATATTCAAAGTTAATGAAAAAAAAAGCATATACTTGAAAAGTGAGTGCTCGTGAGTCTTCAAGCCATACTATTGCAAGGAAGTGGTTTCAGGGTTGGCTCGGGCACTTTTACTAATTAAATGCTCAATTAATGTGGTCTCAAGGCACAGATAGACTCAATTTTCAAATTTCTAGCCATCTGTGATCTACTGCTTTCACCAGTGACTTACAAATTCTTAAATTTAAGTTCCTTTAGAATTTCCCTGTTCCTAGTTCTCAGTTTTTCAGCCAAAGTGGGCAGGCTAGCATTTCCCTGAAGGATCAGTGGCTCAGGATCTAAAGGAAATGATAACTGTAAACAACACTGACAATATTTGATCAGAATGGCAATTTCTCTGAATTCTAGTCTTGCTGGGACTTATTCTTAAATCTTGCTAGAAGACTGAATAATGAACTGATTAATGATTGTAAGTGCACATGTTGGACTTAGTAAAACCCTGTGCCTGGCTCCATTACAAACACAGAAAACACGTGGGCTTGATGAGCAGCTTCAGTTGAAACAAAACTAGTCTGTGAATAATGAAGTTGAAGAAAAAATTTTCAGGGCATTGCTTCAACAGCATTTAGAGAGAATGCAATTCTAGCCAACTCAACTCACTTTTTTAAAAAAAATTAAATGGAAAAATTAAGATTCTCTTTTGTGGCAAATGACTTGAAAATATACTAAGTCTGTACTGAACCCAATGTTGCTAAACTTGTGCAGACTTGGTTGTCTTCACAGTTATAGGTCTCTGAATCAGATACCCTCCAACTACCAGGAGAGAGGGTTTTATCATCCTCTATCTGATTATACAGCTTCATGTTGGTGTTTTGAACCACTTCCAATCAGGAATTATTTTGTGCCCTTATGCATGATAGCTGGGCTTTCTTAATACAACCTAGTCAATAATGTGTGTGGCCATGAGGTATAAAGGATGCGTGAGGAGGCTTTTTGCAATACCTGGCTTAACCTGACCTCCCTCCTCTCCCTCCATCAGAGGGCAATTCACTGTCTCACTTAGTGAGAGACCTCAGAAACTTCTCTGAAGTCATTTTATCTCAAATTCACCTTTGCATGCTTCCCTTCAATGGCAAGTTACTGAACAGAGCATGTGATACAGATGTAGTGCAGCTACTTCTGAGAGGCAGCTTCCACGACAAGATTTATTAAAAATTGCTTCCAAAACAGAAGGGCTTCCAAAATTCCACTCTCCCATCATTTCCCAGGTCTGCCAGGAATTTAATAAATAAAAATCTGGCCTTTATTGCTATAGAGAGCAATTGCTCCTACTTGGTCACCGACAAGCTGGTAAACGAGATAAAAACAGTTCTTAATTTCTGAAGCTGAAGAATGAAATGTCCCTTGTCCCTCAGGTTCTAGAGGCGAGATTCTCTGCTCATATTTGTATAGGATTTTTCCTCGGGATTGTAGCCAGAGATCTGGCAGATGGTTTCTTTGTTGGTATTACTCTTGAAGGTGTCATCTGTTCTGGTTTTATTTGCAGTAACTCTAGGCAGTTTTTTCTCCCAGTCAATCTGAAAAAAAGAAAGAAAATATCCCTTTAGTTTGAAGCCTATATTCAACTGCCTTTCTCCTCTGACTAAAGGAAAATTGTTACAACAGTACAAGAAGGCAAGGTGTTCATTCTGTGTGTCTTTTTAATGAGCTGCAGAGACTTGAGACACCTGAATTCCAGCTGGTCCTGTTGCTGTGAAGGAGGAGGAGGTGGGAAGGAGCAGCCCAGGCACTGGTGGCTGCAGCCCTGCCTGGTTGATACTCTTTGGTGCTGCTCTGGAGAGGAGAAGCCCTGTGGGCTCTGAAGGTGGGGCTGCTTAAGTTTTTCTCTCTGTATTTGGTGGGAGGAGGAGGTGATAGCTTGGTGAACTCTCCCTAGGGTTTAAAGTGCAGTTGTGTCCCTGCTTGGCTGATGGAGCAAGGAGGGCAGGGAGAGGGAGGTCAGACCCCATTTCTTGGACTGTTTGTCTCTGGAGACCCTGAGTCCCCAGATGTGATGCAAACAGGAAAAATAGGTAACTTATTACTGACCAGGGTTTGTCTGATCCCATTTCCAGTCTGCAGTGCCTAAGCAGCATCCTTTGCATGAGTTCAAAAGCGAGTGCTGAAGGCTGTTTGGCTCTCTGCTTAGCACATGCCCTCGTGTAGGTATGTGCACGTGTTCCTGCTGCTCCTGGGCCACAGCAGGGCTGAGGAGATGGGTTCAGGAGATGGGTTCAGGTGCTCACCTCCAGGCTGTCGTGCTGCACGCCACACCACAGGAAAGTTTTGAGTCTTTCGGACCAAAAGCAAAACAGGTTGCAGACTGGCTTAATTAACACTGGTGGGATATCTTCTCCTTTAGTAGGTCCTGGAAAAAGAAAATGATACATGAGCCTATAGCTAGATATGAGCCTTGGGAGCCTCAGACTATGAGACAGGGAAGCGGGATCAGAGCCTGCTGCCCTCTCCTCCTGTGTGTCTCAAGAGTTGCTTGCTGGATTTTTAAAAGCTTCTTTAACAGTTGAGTTAGATTCTTGTGCCAAAGCATGTTTGTTTATTTATCTATATGTTTATATAGACACCAACCTGTTATATAGCTTATCAACAATCCTGTGATGACACAGCCCAGGCAGCTGATGGCACTGAAGTACAGGTAGGACAGGGAGTACCAGGTGTCTGCCAGCAAAGGCCTGTGAAGAGGTGACAAAAGCAGCTGCAGGTGGGCAACAAGTGCATTTGAATTGTCTCCTGGCTGTGGCAGCAAAAGGCAGCTCTTGCTGCGGTCCATCTGTGCTCCCAGCCTGCTCCGTGGTTACTGCCTGCACCCCAGCTGCAGGCTGGGCTGGACTCTGTGCCAAAGAGCAGGGTTTAAGTGGTGGCAATACCTCTCTGGGGCTGCCGTGGGAGCTGCTGTCGTCAGCGACTCCGTGCTGTTGGCCAGCGTGCAGTTGAGGGTCGACAATTGCAGAGGCATGGACTTTGTTGGTGGTGCAGGGTAAACGAAAGCGCCAGTACCAGCCCAAAAACCCAACGTGATCCCAGCTAAGAGACCTCCAAGAGCACCCTTGGCAAGTAGAGAAAGATACTGTTAAAGGCGATGCGTGCAAAGTGCTTCTCTGTGAACGTGAATTAGGCAGGAGTGGGTGATGCTGAGTTACAGCCAATGTCAGAGTAAATAAATTCTGTTCTCTCTCGACCAAGGTACAGAATGTGGTGTTTTCGTGCCCTCTAGTTATAAAAGTTGAAGCAAAACTGTGATCAAAGCTGTGATACAGATTTTAGTTTTACTTCTGGTAACCGTGATGAGAGTGTTGGTGGGGCAATATGGATTGAGCTCCAGTTGTGTTTTGAGTGAGATAACAAATGCAGAGCAATTGGAATCATTCTGTGTCCCATTTTTCTTAATGAAGCTTGAACCCAAAAACTTGTAAAAAAACCCTCATGTGGATCTAATCACCAGTTATTCCACAGTTGGGTAGACTTGAAAAAGATAAATTCAGACAAGGAAAAGGCATGTCCAAACAGATCTTAGATCCTCTGGCTCTAAATTTGAAAATCAGCCCAGATTAAAAACCCAAACAATTTTCAAGATGGAGTTTTAACCAAACAGCACCAAGAGATTTTCTTTTAGATCAGGTTTTTTTTCCTTACCTTCCAGTTTGTGCAAGGAAACACAACTCCCAGTGTAAATAAGCCCAACATGGGCCCCCCACACATCCCGTGGATGGAGAGGGAAGCCTGTGGGTGCAGAGAAGAGAGAGGAGTTCAGGGCAGCAGCTCAGTGGAGTATGCACAATTCTGATTTTTGTCCATAATTTTCAGTAGGAAAATGGTGAGGGAGAAGGGATAAGCAGTGATTTCAGGGCACAGTTAGAGAGAATCACACTCAGTATCATTTCCTAGCAGTGAGTAAATAGTGAAGGAGTTAAGGGGTTTGTGATTTTCTTTTTTCTCCTAGTGAGTCCTCTTAGCAGAAGGCCCACTGAAGCAGTTTAGGTCATCTAGCAGCCCTCAGAGTTGGGCAGCACCATTTGTTCAGTTCATTGCATTTCTGAAGCAAGAAATACCTGCACAACTCCTCCCAGCAGTGATGCTGCTGCAGCCATCGAAGTGCACAGGACACCATATAATATACCTGGAAAAGGTCAGGTAATGAGGCTCTCAGTGTGGGTAATTGTGGGGTTGATTTCTAATTCAGTAGTGTCTGAGCTGACCAGGCAGCGTGGAGGATTTTGCACGTTGGGTTTGATATTTAGAGTGGACCATTAGACACCCACCAGTGTCTTGTGTGAAGTCAAGTTGGATTTTTGGATGATTTGATTTTTCTAACAAAGCAGAACAATAGCAATGAAATTAATTTAGAATTTATGCCTTGTGGAGAAATATTTCTATTGCCTTTCATTATCACTTTTAAGATAATCTAGTAAATGAGTTGAGAAATGGCAAACATGATGACACCAATTTTAACTTTGTGGTAGGCAGAACTCTGTATGCAGCAGTCTTGAGTAAAGCCAACTAAAACTTGTGGGCTAGCACACTTTGGTTTCAGAGGTAAAGATTATTTTTCAAGGTACAGAGTGAAAAAACTAAGTAGTAAGTAGAAAAACAGGAATGGAGAAGGATAGAAACAGTTATAGAGATACAAAATATATTGGATTGGCTCTTCCATGATATTTATGAACCTTAGTAAAATGCTTATGATGTTATGGTATTCATAAAAGGTTTATAATATTAACACAATAATTTTAAAAAGTATCCTAAAAATTCAAGTCACTTTGGATGCCTGGTATGTTGATGATCTGGAGGGGTTTTGGTTTTTTATGTATTTTTTTTCTCTGAAACACTGAATAACCAAGTTCTGCAATAGCTCTAAGTTTGAATAGAAGTTACTTATTGTATTACTCTACAAGAATATTTAACACTACTATAGATTAATGTGGTAATAACTACATTGGTATTCTTTCTGTGTCATAAAGAGTGTTTTCTAATATTTTCAGTAGACTAAACTTTTCCAAGGATTTTGAGTGGTGGCTGTTGATATTAATCTATATTTGTTTCCGTATTATATATTTAATGATGCTTAATGTAATTGAAGAATCTGGCTGATGTTCACCTTGAGAGTTTATAAAGGGTTACATTCCTGTGGAGGTTACCCAAGCACAAGTGTTTCTGAGGGAAAGTCTCTACATAGTGCCCTTTGCTGCTAAAAAAATGGAACCCATCTAGGGTACCTACATAAGCCTTTGCTGATCCACGTGCTCATCTTCTCAGAGAGGTTTGGGAAACCTTTCTTGACCAAGTCTTCAAAGGTGACAGTTGCTAAAGCATTGATGCTGGCAGCTACTGTGCTGTAGAAAGGGAGAAGGATGCTAAGTAAATAGAAGGCAATGTAATCTAAAATCAAATTGTATTTATAAAGAAATGCTTCCTCTTGTTCATCACTAATGCTCTTCAAGAACTGTATGTTTTATAGTGTTTTTCACATATGCTGCTGTAACTGGGAAGGTTTCTGCTACTTCTGCAGTTGCTGAGGGCTCTGCTTCATGCTGACTGAACAAGATAGAAACTTATCCTAACCAACCCTTCCATTCACGAATCTGCAAAGGCCTTCAAAATATGGACATGTTCCAGAAGTAAAACTTTACTCCCTTGTGAATGGAAAGATGTCCATTTACCACTACTGCTACCCTGGTCCTTCATGAATGACCTGACTCTTTTGAATGAACCCATATTTGGTGAGTACGGTCACAGATAGACTTGCTTAAAAGATTTATATCCCTGACTATGATATTGTGGCAGTTAGCTTAAATAAAGGCAATTTCACCATGGGCAGCTCCAAGGGTATTTTAGGAAGCGAAGTTTTTTTGCTCTTTGTCTGTATTGATACTGTTATTCTAAAATGTATTTGAGATAAAAAGATACTGGCAAAATGGAGCTAGATTGTGTCATAAATGTAATCACAGAATCATTTCGGTTGGAAAAGGTCTCTAAGGTCGTGGAGTCCAAACATTAACCCAGCACTGCCAAGTCCACCACAAACCATGTCCCTAATTACCATATCACATCCCTAATTACCAATCTACATGTCTTTTAAATATCCCCAGGGGTGTAATGTAATTCAGTAAAGCATTACTGCTGCTTCCTAGAATGTTCTAAGAAACAGAGCTGGGCTTTTCATAGAGTTTCATGTTTTGACCTCATTCTGAGTCCTTAAGAAGTCATTGTACACAGCTAAAATGTCATTTCAGATTCACAGACCTTAGTGTTCCACTGAATGCACAGGCAACAAACAGCCCTGGGACTCCTGGCATTGAAGAGAAAATGTCCATAACGAAGTATGGCATGAGCTGGAATAGAAGGGGCAGAAGAGCAATACAAGAAATTAGTTAAGGTTTTCTTGGGTAATGGAAGAGAAGTAGCTGTTTCTGAGCATGTTGCTAAATTCTGGCATTGTCCCGAATAACATGGTGTCAGATTTTGAGCAAAGGGGATGTCTTTTGGCAAAAATGCCCAAATTGGATTAGTACTGCAGAATTGCCAGAACAGATATTATTGTAGTCCTGATTTGGCCACCACCTTAGTGCCTGAATGCTGAAAGGACATAAAGCACTGCACAAAATTTAAACTGTCCTGGTATGTGCTCTATCTGGACCCAAAGCAGCTCCTAATAATAGTAATGGACATCTGTACCTGATCAGGAGCTGAAATGAAATCAGCAGTCCAAGGGTCACAACTCTTGTAATGAGAATACATCACCAATCCGCAAAATACTGCACACAGCAGGACTGTCCAAAGTCCCACTAAATTCAGGTAAAGTGCCCTAGAGCAAAAGTGAGAAACTGTTTAATGCAAAATGACAAAAAGCTGTTACAAGTTATTTGCTCTTAACTTTTTGGGGAGATGCCTTAATCATAGCTGGTTTTCTAATTCAAAGCTGGCTGAGTAATTCAAAGCAAGATTTTAAAATAACATGGAAAAGCATCATTTTGCTACAGGGCAAGGATAATGTTTCCAAGTAACTTCATACAGCTGGAAGAGACCAATCATCTCTATGCAGAATTATTGCACTGAGCACTGGGTCTGTCACTGCTGTCCCCTGTAAGAGCAGATTTTTGCCTGTTGGGAGTTGTTGTTGCTGTTCACTCCTTAAGGCACACACAATATTATTTTGGATGGATTCTGCCATGTTTCCAGTGTTACCATGCAAAGAATGGCTGTTTTTCACCATTCCATGAAAAGGATGTGGGTGACAGTGTCTCCTGGGAAGGTCGTGTGGCTGTGGTTCAGCAAGCCCACAGGTCCTGACAGATGCCAGGTTTTATAGAGCCCACATCGTGTTTGGACATCCCCTTGTGCAAGGTCTCTTGCTAGGGACAGTTCAGACCTGTGTTACTGGGGCCCAAAAGTCTTCCCCATTTTCTTAGTAGTGATGTTCTCACTGCTCTGACTTCTAAATGTTTTTCAGACAATGAATTTTCTACAGGATAAATTCATATAGACAGTCATATCCTCTAGAAAAATTAGTATGTTTGCAGCCAGCAAAAAAGCTACCTTTTTTAAGAAGGCAAAAGAAACCACCTTTATGCTTTAGCCACGTGTGCAAGCAATTAGTTCTAGTTGTGTGGAAAAAATCTGGTTGTTTAGTAAAACACTTGTCTAGCTATGCACATGCTACTGCTGAAATTAGGGAAGGTAGCATTGTGGAGACCTATATGTCTATATTGTAAAGTTTTGCTTGGTTCTTTACCATTGATTCTGACTATTCTTATGTTGTAGAATTTTAAAAAACTTACTGATTTAATTTTATTTAGATAATACCTTGTGCTGTAGTGACCCACGAAATCAATAACTACTTTTAATGCAATATAACATAAACACAATTCCAATAAATACATTTTTACAATGAAGCTGTAGAAGGCACAACTTCTGTGTGGGCATCTTTGCCATACTCTGCTACTGAGGATTAATTTACCTTGCCACAAGCTGATAAACTGCAACAGACAGATAGCTACCTCTTTCTCTTTCAGCATTTACATAAGTCACTTAAGCAAGAGGTAGTAAGACTGTCAGAGCAAAATTAGCTTGCTACCACCTAATGGGATCCTGATATTTATTTAGTATGGCTGACAAACTCAGTGTAATTCCACATCAGTTTGCTTGATTGCAGGAGTAGGTTAATGACAGGCAGCTTACAGTTTAGCATGCTTTTCCGATTTGCAAGAAATGCATCTCTGTATTGTGGACTGATTGACTCCATAGATCCCTAGCCATGTAAATGTTCCCCCAATAACTATTGTCCAGAAGGTGTGTCGTCTCAAAGGATCAGCATCAAAGCTAGAAGAAAGAAAGAAGCAATTTAGTTTGCTTATTAAAACACATTTATTAGCAAGAGGTAGGTGATTTTTTTTTCAGGATCATCTAGCATGTCCTACCATTTGAATCAGAAATTCTGCACTGGTAATACTGTCTTCCAGCACAGACAACATTTGATGTGTTTAGGTTTGGAAGTTTTTTTATATTTATATTGGAACACATTGTTTTCAGGTGAGGATAAACAAGTATTAATCAGACTCAGTCAGAGAACCAATTGATTAAATTAATCACATTTATAAGGCTGCTTATGCCCAGATATCAGATCTGTGTCATACTGAGGCAATAGACTTACAAGCCATCCTGCCTGGAACACCATCCTCTGTTAAGAACAAGGTCACTTTAGCAAACTCTAAAAAATTCAGCAAACTCTTAATAGCACATCGAGATGACTTCAATCCCTTTACAAGAAATTGCTTCAGCTGCAGTGTTATCTTTTGCACAATGAAATTCCATTGCTCAGTAAATCTAACTGGGACAAGTATATCTTTCTGTCTTAAATCTGTCATCTTTGCAGTTCTCTTTATCTTGGTAGGTACAGCAGATAACATTTGACCTTGCTGCTGGATTCTGTCAGTGATGTGCCTTGATTAATTAACGTTTTAGTCAATGCCCCAAACAGCCAAAGGAAGGTCAGATTTCTATCCCAGTGCACTGGGGCACCATTGCTAGCTGCCATGGTGAGTGCATGTAAAACAAAGTGCCAATTTTAAGAAAGAAAATAAAAGATATATGCAGCTGGAAGGAATAATTCAGCTGTATTTGTATCTACACAAAGAAAAATGGCAAACTTCCCCTTCAGTTCAGCAGAATTTTGATTTCTTGAAAGAGTTAAGCTCTCCTAAGGGTCAGCTGCATGGCCAAGAGCTGAAGAAATGAGGAATGGACTTCAGTGAGTCACCAGGGTTCACAGAATCACAGACCATGCTAGATTGGGAGGCACCCACAAGGATCATCGAGTCCAACCCTTAGCCCTGCACAGGACCATCCCCAAGAGTCACACCATGTTTTTGGCTTAGTGAGGGTAGGATTTCTAAACATTAAATATTCAAAAATGAAAGGTATTGCGCCATTTGTTTCTTACTCAAATATGTTTAGTCGTGATCCCTCATGGGCATCTTCCCAGACTTTGGTGGGTCCACCATTCAGACTAGTTCCTCGAACCAAAACCGTCACAAAGCCAGCCACCATGACAATCATTTGAAATGCATCTGTCCAGACAACAGCTTTTAATCCTCCCTAAAACAAAGAGAAACTGTATGCCCCCAAGCTTCTTTCCTTTGCTCAAGTACCACAAACTGTAGAAAGACTCCTTATTTCAACTGCTCATGAGCTGTGTCTATAGCACCAAGCAAATCAGGGCTCTGCCTTCTCCCAGGAAGGATGTATTTTTACACATGAGAAAATTTCACAGCCTGAATAGTTTGTCCACAGGTATATGAGAATACCTGACTTTCAGGCAAATGGTTTTTTTAATGCCTTCTTTAGATGCACTCGAAGAATGCATCATGGTGAGGAATAAAAGCTTGAAGAGTTCTGGCCTGTTCACACATCCTATCTCACCCTGTGTGTTCTCAGAGGCCGTTGATCCACAATTAGCCTCACACGGAAAAGCAGCCCCAGAAAGTTTGCCATTCAGTTTTCTTCCATAGCTACTATCATATTTGATCAGGTCTGTACTAGAGCAAAGTGTGATTACATCAAGAGTGGACTGAAATATTGAAAAAAAATCATTAGGGGTAATGAGAACAGGAATTAGGTTGTGTCCTGAGCCCAGGGCTCTGCTACTTCACTGTCATTGTTATCTGGTTTGGAATTTGGAGTCTCATGTTGCTTCCATTCAGAAGCAAAGCTCTCTGTGACCTATTGATTGTCCTTCCTCGGTTTTATTGCTCTGTTCTTGATCTGGGGTAACACCAGAGGCACATTTTTCATTACAGTGTTTTTCAGCCTATAACTTGTAAAAGATAAGAATCATCTTATCAAAAGATTTAGTATGACAGGGGAAGGTTATTGCCTCCTTATTTGGACTCTGCCTCAAGCTGTCTTGTTTAAACCTTGCACCATACAGCAGAGGATTAGAGAGGATTTCTTTTTCTCCATATAGACTTATTTATACCATGGAGTGTAGAAGAAATTTATCTCTATGTTCCCCAGCTTTAAACTGCAGTCACACTGTATGTGGGAGCCACCCTTTTGCAATAGCCTCTCATGTTTAGAGGATGGTTGAATTAACCATTTGTGTTCCAGCTGTTCCGCTATTCTTGTTACATACCAGAGTACAATAGAAAGTGCAGACAATTCCTGTTGCAGCTACAGAGCCCCAGAGATCAAATCCAGTGACTGCAAAACCAAAGAAAACCAATTCATTAGGGAAATGGAAATAAGTCATCCGGATAGTAACAGAAGAGCTGTAATCCTTTAGCTTCAGATGGGTAGGAGTAATTATTAATTTTAAACTTTTGTGTCTACTAGGACCTTTGCTGAATTGTTCAAATTTCTTAGAACTTCTGTCTACTGTTTTGCATTGTTATTCTCTTTCAAATAGGAATTAACTAACTTTCAAGTGAAAGTAACATGTAAGAAGAATACTTGCATGAAACAAAAATGTCATTCTGATGAGACACAGCTTTATAAGCAATGCTTCCCTTCTGTTCTCAGTCCAGAACTTTTTCTGAGGAACCAAGTTATTCAGAGATTCCCAAAGAATCCTAAAACAAAAAAACCCAACCCCTAAGTAAAGTCCATTCCCTGCTACTAGAAACAGTCTGACGCTAAAATGTCCTTCATTAAAACAAAGTTTTGTGTTCATTTTGCTTCATAAAGTTCCTTTACCCAAGACACAAAAATTTTGGTTTGGCTGATATCGAAACCTCTCCCACCAGGGACAGTTTTTGAGAGCAAATCTATAAGAATTCTCTTATTAGCAAAGTCAGTATGGCATAATAAGGAATGTGAACTGTCACATGGAATTCAGTTGCACATCAGAGGAAGGAAATTTGGTACTCTATGAGAGGTGGGATTTGACAAACTGGTTGCAACTCAGATGATGAACAAACAAAGGAGCCTCACAATCTTTTCTCAGTCAGTTTTGGTGAAATCAGGATTAGGGTAATTACGATTTTTTGTGCCCTATGGCAGTAAAATTACTGCTCCCATCTATGGTGACAGATGCTGTATGCCTAGTTTGCAAACATTAATTGAAGAAGTCTGTGGACAGACAGCAGCAGAGCATTCAGCTCCGGGTACACGGAACCTTGAACATGGGAGAACATGGGGGGAATCAAAGTACAGAGTATGGTCTTGGATCATCAGCTTGTACTGTGAACTTTGCCAGGATGTTGGGAAACTTTGCTGCAAACCTCTGCAGGTGGTTGCTGAGTGGAGAGCAGAGCAGCAACAGTGAGATTCCTGCTAATGTGTGGGAGTGAGAGGCACCTGGGCAGTCAGAAATGCAGAGCTGCGAGGTGGAGGCAAATCCTTCTTACAGGACTTTTGAGTAGGGTTGGTTTGTTGGGTTATTGATCGATTTTCCTCACTTCATTTTCTCTGATTGCCTTGTGGTGTGGTTATTTGGGGTAGCAGCATGGGAACTCACCTTGGTTGAGTGCCAGTGATGGAGCATAGACCACTATTCCTGTGTAGAGGATCTGAAGGAGGAAAAATTCATTAAAAAAAATCATGTATTTCAATGCTCACTGATAAGGCTTCTATTTAGAGTAGGGTTCTGAGCAAAATACTGGATCTAGGAGTTTCTTTAGATCTGCTTGTATTGTATATATCTTTCTGTTTCAGCCTTTACAAAATAAAAATCTTTGGTTTAATTCCTTTCTGAGGGAAGGACAATTGTCTGTCTTGGTATTATTGATTTCACCTATTGCTAAGATGACTAGATGACAAAATATCCCCATCACAGAAAGAGCGTATCTCCAGAAAACACAGAGTGATACCGAAATAAGTTGCATCGATCTCAGAAATTAAATTTTCATTTTTCCTTTCAATCCTTTCAAAGTAACTGACTCAATGCCCTTCAGATGTACATTCTGACAGAACTCATGGAGAAACAAAGCATAGAACTCAGTAGCATTTGAATCTTTGCTGAAGGTTTGGGAATTAGTAAAATGGAATTCATGTAAAAAGAAATGTCTCCCAGTATCCCATTAAATCCCATGTTTCCATTACATATACAACTCATGTAACCTTTTGAAACAGTCCCTGTTGGGACCATCACGGGACTGAAGCTACCTGGGCATTTGCTCAGGAGATACATTGTGCAACAGCATTCAAAGGGGCTAGCTTCACCTCAGTTTCATAAATGGGTAAGTAAATTTATCCCATACAGCTTGTCCAGCTTCTCAAGAAAGACAGAATCCACTTGTTTAGTCAGAGAGAGGCTTCAAGGGAACATAACGAGACCAAGAACCTGAAAAGCTGTGAGAGTTCAGCACAACATCCAAGTGTCAAAGACAACAAAAATGGCATTCTTAATACTAACACAGGGAAAATTAAGGAAGCGAGAAAGTTAGAAATACAACCATTCTTTCTTTTTAGCATTCATAATCCAAGTGAAAACACTCAGAAAAAAGGAGTAGCATCATTAAAACATCTCATTCTAAAAAATGTGTTGCCTGAGCCTAATCTGTGAAAATCAATGCTGAGTGAAATTAGCATTAAAATGAGTCAATGTTTTCTTACCGTTTGCAGGATGTAGATCAGCGTTGCAGCAAGACGGACAATCTTGTTAAATCTTAACTCCAAATACTAGGAAAAAGAGTAATCTCAATAAATTGCACATGCAGCATCTGGGACACAGATGCTGCTCTTGTGTTTGCCCCAAGTAACACCTTGCTATGCAAGTAAAATTGCTGGCAGCTGCCACTGCTGTTGTGAGTAATAGGGAGAACTGGATTGTAATTACACATAGTGGTAATTACACTTAGGAAATCTTCTCATCTGTACCATGCACTTGAAGTTCTAGTTGGATTGCAGTAATAGGTGCCTGCTTTGTATCCGGAATACCTGGAAGAGCCCAAGGACTACAAACCAGAGAAATATAAAATTCAAATGAAAGTATATTCCAGCTATACAATGAGGAATTTCAGCTCCTCTCTAGGAGAAATAGCATAGTTTGACTGCAGTAGAGACAAAAGTGGTGGTGGAGCAGATGGTGAAGCAGCAAAGAGCATAATAAACGCCGTGGTTTGCCATACAAATACATAGCTAATTTATGTAATGACCTGTTTCTAAAAACAGTTCATGAAGCCAGTGAAATGATCTTTCCAGTGTGCTTGGAGAGTTTCTCTGGCTACAATGACACCTTTGGTGTTTCAGACGACAAAGGTAATTAATTCTTTGATCTTGGATCAAAACCAGCCCGAAAATGCAACTACTTGCAGCAATGGTCCATTTTATTCTTTTCCAATCTGAAAATATTTCCAAATGCCCAGGCAGATCTGTTTGACCAAAGCCCTTCCTTGGGCTTGAGCTCAGAGAACAGGAGGAATCTTTCTGTTATCAGGAATCTCCTTGTGAACTAACCCAGCATTCTTCATCCAATTCTTGCTTAGTTGAAACTGCCTACAAACAGGAGCAACTAAATTTGCAGCACTTGATTAAAGTGAGTAAGAGGCTATCCCAAATGGTCAGTAGCTGCCCTGTGGGTGTGCAGATGATAAGTGCTGCTACTGAACTGCTTTATGAAGAAAATAATGTGTTCCAGAAAGAATGTCAGGCAAAAACTCTACAAAATTCGTAAGTCATTAATTTA
Organism: Xenops minutus; assembly: GCA_035221455.1. Classification (NCBI taxonomy): domain Eukaryota; kingdom Metazoa; phylum Chordata; class Aves; order Passeriformes; family Furnariidae; genus Xenops; species Xenops minutus. The sequence continues at coordinate 115,596 of JAWWEE010000158.1, read as the reverse complement.
ATTTCCTAGAGAATGTCTGAATTCATTCTCCAGTCCTGGCTATTTTCTTCTTTCTTTTTTCATTTTTGAACAAGGCTGCCACCTTCTTTCTTTTACTCCCTTCGGCTTTTTAGATATAAAATAGTCCCCTTTTATAGTAAATTGGATCAAATTGTCATATCCAGACTAAATTTGAATTGGATAGTATTGAGTGTTGTTCTTAAAGCCTGTCTTTAATACCTGCTCTCTAAACCAGAGTGAAATACTTAGAAGATCAGAAGCATTTGGATACACTTAAATATGTTCCAACTGCAACTTAATTTGTTGCTGATGTGCAAATCCACATCCTGTCTGTGTTATATGTGCTTTCAACTTACACAGCACAACTAGTTTAAATAATGCAACCAATTTCTAAAAATAATTAAAGTATCAATACAATTTTTCTGTAAAACATTGCAGAAAGTTTTCCCGTCAAGAGTTTTTAATCTAAAAACATATGCATGATGCTGAGTTATGCTAGAAGAGTGCCTTTATTTTATGATTTTTACTTACCTCATAAGTGCTCGTTATGCCAGATCTGTAAAACACAGGTAGGAAAAGTTCAGCAGTAAAAATTATGACCAGCGTGTATGAAAGAAAGAACAGCACAAAGGATGCTCCGTAGCGATAAACCTCAGAGGGTGTCCCCAGGACGGTCACTGCTGACATGAAGCTTGTTGTGAGAGAAAAAGCTATGGGGCCACATGTCATCTGCTTACCACCTACCAAAAACTCCTTTGAAGTTTTTTTTTTCCTCTCTTTAACTGCAAAAAAGACTCCAATGCTGGCACAGACTAAAAATAGCGCGACAAAAACAGCATAGTCCCAAGCCACAAATTTTTTGACTTCTGGAGCTTCAAAGTTTGGCATTGCACCAGTTGTACAATTCTCTGATGGACGATTCTGGTTTACTACGACTGGTGCTCTGACCAGGTTTTAACTCTGTTGACAGCCAAGCTGAAGCTTATCTGTAGCTCATTGATGACAAATAATAAACTGAAAGACTGTTCAGCCAGAGGTTTTTTAATCCAGTTTAGTTCTAAGAAGGATGGGTTAAGAAGATGCTGAATGCTCTTAGACTCTACAGCTACTAGTGCTTCAGGCAGGCTGAAATGAGGGCCTCTAGCTGTGAAATCTGTAGTACAATCCCTTTTTATCTATGAGGTATAAATTTAAAGTTAAACATTAGCCTGGCACATTAACTTGATCCGACCCTTTTCCAACCTCTCAGCATTTTCAGATAATAAATTGAGAGAATAGAGAAATAAATAAAGGAGAGCAAAATGAAGGAAGGCTCCGTGTACAGACCAGTCACTTCACCAGTGAGCTGGTTTTTAGAGGAGCCATTTCCTCATATGGTTAAAAAACTTAAACATCAGCGATAGGGTTTAGAGTTGTCCTCTGGCATTCTACTGTGCTCCTTAGCAGATTCTCTGTGAGTTATGGCTGCCCTAAGGAATTTAATATTTAAAATTCACCGTGGTGTTTCGCCCCACCCGCCACAGCCCAGCCCTAATGTGTCTGGGAACTCAGGCGACTTCCAGATGAACAGCTGTGGTTTGTGCTGCACTGTTTTCTTACCTATGTCTTTGGCATAATTTGTTGAATTCAATGAATTAGGTTTTTCTTCTGTGTTTTTGCTTTGTTTTAAATAAATATCCATTTTATCTCCATCAATGCCATAACAATATGTTTTCCAAAGAAGCAGGAAACGACTTGTCATCCTGAAGGATTAACTTCTACAAAGAGGTAGTGAGTGCAGTTGTAGACCTGAAGGAAGAATAGAGGGCATGTTTTGGAGAAAATCAAGAAAGAAATGAAGTAACCTGGGAGAATTTTTAATAGCAGAAGTCGTTTTCTTCAGCTTTTTCTTGGCTGGGGATGGATCCTCCCTTCTCCTTCTTAAGTCATCAGTAAATGTAGGTGGTTTTGCTGTGTCAGTTGTACCTTGCAAATTAGTGTGTGTCCCGACCTAAAGCCTTGACTGTTCCCATCCATTGCTCAGGAGGAAGGGGAGTATGTGTACAGGAACCTTCATTCCTTAGGGCAGAGACAAAGAAAATCCAGGACAGCCCACAGCTGGAATAGACTTCTGTCCCCGTGTGCAGTAGAGTAGTTGTGCAAGTTTCATGGTTGATTTTGGTGAGACTGGGTGTAAAAGAGGGAGTTGAAACATCTCTTTCTACAGCAGAATGTGAACTATAAAAGCCAAACAAACAAAACGCCAAAACCAACCTGCTCAAGATACTTCTTAAAAGGCTCTGCTTCGTCTATAGCTGAAACACTTTCAGAGCCCAGAAGTTCAAAATGCAAAGCACATATTGCTGATATATGACCCAGTCCCCTGTGAGAGCTGGGTTAGGGATTAAAGCTCCATCTGTTGCCATAGCACTGGTTTGTGTGCTGTGACCTGTGGGTTGTGAGATGGAGGGACCAGATGAGACAGCAATGGATCACTTGGCATTATTGTGGAGTGTGGGAGCCAGTATAGGTGGTGTTCTGAGAGTTCTCATAAACTGTGTCCAAGTTAATATTTCTCTTTTGAGCAGAACAAATGCCTTAAGGTGCTACACTCCCAAAAAAGCAGCAGCTTTCACTTGCCAGACATTCCTCTGCTTTTGGGGAGCTTTTTTTCTTTTTTTTTCCTTAAATTTGAGCCACTGATCTGCACTACATAAGTAAGACAGCATCAGTCTGACATTGTTGAGAGGGTGGAGAACTGTTAGTGGGGCCTCGGATAAAAAATGAAAATATAAAGCAAATAAAAAAGTAATCATCTGGGTCAGAAGATTTCTCTGCCAGTCATATTACCAAATAAACTCTGAGTGGAAGATCCCTGTAACATCCATTGTAGGAAAATAAGTGTAGTGTAAAAAATTCCTACTGGCATAAATATAAGCCTGCAGTGATTTTTTTTTTAATTGTGAATGGGTTTTCTGACAGAAAAGTGAGATTTTTTAGGGTTAGTAGTAATTTGCACAAAGTAGAAAAAATGGATGGAATATAAAACTGAAAAACGAGTTAGAAAAGTAAATTTGTTTATTTATGATGCCATAGCCCTCTGACACATCTGAAACATCACTTCATGGGGTTGTTCAGAATAACAATTTTGGCTAAATCTCTCATGGAAAAATAGTATAAATTAGCAACAAAATTTCTGAAGAAGCATTTTAAAATAATATGTTATTCTGTCATGATTATATTCTGTACCTGGGAATAATTGTTATTTTTATTTCACTGAAATAATAAGAGTAGTTTTGTTATTTTAATTGTGCAAACACATGTGAAACTAGTTTTTAGCCAGGGTAACGCAATGAAGTAGGTTGACTTTTTGAAGCTTCAACACCTCTTTCAGTATGTGACTGAACCAAGAATCTGACAAGAAATTCCAACTTGAGTGTTTCAATTTTCCACTCGAGGCTGTTTGCATCTGAAGTTCTATTTCAGGCCCTATTTTGGCACCTGAAATAAATACATGAGACAGCAAAGATAAGGGTGTTTCTAATGAGCTGTAGCCTGGATTCCTGCAGTCAGACAGGGAAGCCTGCAAGGAATGTTCTTTTCCATGAACTGCTGTACGTTTTCACCCCTGATTTTTGGGAACATTAAGAACAGCCCTTTAAGTGGGAGATCAGAGAGATCTTGAGGGAATGGCTATATATCATTGCATCTTTCAGTCCGAGACTAGCAAAAAGTCAAGCCTCAATTCTGCATTACCTTAGCCTGAGGGTTATCCTCTAATGCTTTCCAGATGCACCTGCCTTATCCTAATCTCTAAAAAAGTGATGCTCTAGGTACCAGACCTTGAATATTTGCTAGCACTTCCCTAGGGAAGCCACCTCTTGTCTGCTCCTCTCACCACCACAGCTGGTGCACATTTTACACCCTTTTTCCCTTTTTTTTTTTTTTTGTTTTGTTTTTTTTTTTTTTTTTTTT